>OY856410.1:571600905-571758405 GCA_963693085.1 Alisma plantago-aquatica
AACTTTTCTATGTACGTTATATAAGTATAACATCATACTTAGTACTACATATTTTTTACCATCGTCGTTAGATTAATGAATTTTATTGTTTGTAGTTACTACCATCCATTGTGTGTGGATACATACTGAGTTTTAAATCATTATCTTAGTTTATTAACTTGTCTTGATCCCATTAGAAAAATGTTGATTAGAATAGGATTTCTCTTAGTTGAATTTTTCTATGTGTCTAAACATTGAGATTGTATTTTAGCACAAGTGAAACATGATTACATGTATTTTGACTTTTATATTATAATAATATATTCAAAGAGTATTTAATTTTTTAAAACATCATGAAGAGAACAATATATCCGAAAAGCATTTTGACTTCTATATTAATATAATATATTTATGACACTAAACCTATAATTATATCACAAAATATATATTAACACTACACTAAATGAGAATTAAATATTAATGAAATGAAGAGAATGAGTTTCATGCTATGAAGGCCATCATATATATACTTGTCAAAACCCACTCTGTAACATTTATATAAATATAACCATGTGATCATCCAATGTGCATGTCAGAGACACATGGTGATGACAATTCATCTTGAATAATATAGAAACATTTTGTCAAAAATTAAGATTGATCTAATACTGTATTTGGTTTATTTAAAAAGGATTTACATGGGAAGTAAAAAGAAAAAGGATGATAATATATATTCAACGAATGGGATGCTTGTATTCACATCGCTTGTTTGGATAAAACTAAAGATAAAATTAGTAACTATCGTTGATTTATAACTAATTTTTTGTTACTCATTCAAAGCATTAATTAATGTTTCAAATTTGTGCGCTTATGGAAAAATATTTTTATATTTGTAATATATGTATATATTCATATAATATATGATTTAGAATAATAAAAAAATCATATTTTATCAATTGACACATACGTATTCAAGAAAAAGTTTTCTCTACGATATAATTACTTGAACAACATCTTATATCATAATAATTATATGTATAAATATTTAATAAATTTTAGTGGTTACTATTATATATAAAATACTATTTTATGTGATATTAACTGAACTGTAAGTCATTAATAATTTACATTGTGAGATAATTTAATTTCGACATACAAAGAAAATTATATAATCACATACACAGTCAAACAAATACCATTGTAACATTTAGTTTGTGTGTAATTGGTTGTTCACCTTAAATATCATAAATTCTTATAAAGTACAAATAGAAAGAAATACAAAGGAAATAGTCAGATATTATTATGTTTATTTGATGATTATGTTTATCTCATGATAATATTTCCCATTTACGACACACCAACATACCATAAATACGAATGTGATGATTTTGCATCTACATGTTTATATTTGAGCTTTGTCATTTAAAAAATTCTCATAGTCCAATTTTTAGCTCCTCTCTGCAAATACATTTGTTTAAATGTGTATGTAAGTATGTACTAATGACAATAGTGTTGTCTATTTTACATTGCTAGCGATTATATATCTTTAACCACAATTCATACCAATAGCAAAAGTGAAAAATTGCTAAATTATTTAATTACATTAGATATGATATCAATGTCTCCCAATTCCATATATTGATTCTAATAAATCAATTTTGTAAATTATTTACATTTTTAGAAATGAAAAATGAATTCGTTAATCAAAATAATGTCTCACGAACTTTACCTTTTGTATATGAGATAGAGCACTCGACAATGTTTTTATCTGCATATAAGTTGTTGTGTTAGCGTAGGCTGATAGGATGCTTGTAGCATTAACCAATGAGGAAGAGACGGTTGGCAGAACCATATGGAATTCCTGACAATGATGCTATAACATAAATGAAGGATCTCCTAGTCAAAAGACATAATCACATAGAAGCTTTTATAAATCATTGCACACATAAAGTATGAATAGAAACAATAACATACAAGTAAACAAGTTGAATGTATTGAATGTAGAAAAAGAACAAATATGACAAATGTAGAAGTAGAGAGAGGAGAAAAACTGATTCCAAGTAGAGAAGAAATTATATATGAGAGAAGAACCAAAAAGAATAAACAAGAACAATAGGAGGATAGGAGAATATCAGAAGGAGATAAGAAGAACAAGAGGACGCCAGGAGAAGATTGACGAGAAGAACTATTTGTTCGAGAGGGTGACATATTGAACAATATAATAAAAAGATTAATGAGAGAACATATTGGATGGGAGGAGAAGCACAAAAGGACGACTGAAGAATTAAACAAGGACAAAGTAGGTAAGGGGAAACAGATAATTTGTTAGCATGATCCAGCACCTACTTGCCTTTGAATTCCATGGTGTTGTTCCTGGCGAACTGTGACGACAACGCCACACACCACACCAGGTCCTTTTCTGCGTTCTCTAGTAGATCCAAGTACCCATAGTACAAGCCATGGTGCGAGACGGCCTTAATGACTCCACTCTTTGCTGTATATATGTGTCACTGTCATCTTGATGACGTAGTAGTAAGGCGTGGAGTTGAAGGCCCTGGTGACAATGTTGGTTATACATGTTCTTCACAGGCAGTCAGGACCAAGACGATGATGTCTCGTACTAGATCTGCTATATATATATATATATATATATATATATATATATATATTTTTCTGTGTCTATATATACATATATATCGAAATCAGGTAAATATATTCCAACTCTCTCCTACTAAAAAGTAGAATGTCAAAAGTTACATATACGCTCAGCGCCATACACCCATAAATTAGAAACAACTCACTCGACTAACTAATGTGTAACTTTAGTATAACACATTTACAAATTTTTACAGCAATACTCCTTTCATTAGCAGCTGCAATTTGGTGTCTTCTGACATTCTGATCCTCCCAAATATGATAATAAAGAGCAGCAAATAAAATATTCTTTGTGTCCTTGTTTTCATAGCTTGTTAGCATTTTCCTCTTGAACGCTTCTAGCATGATATGTAGTTGAAACTCTTCACATATAATCCTCCAAAATTCCTTTGTGAAGTTGCATCCTCCCATCAGATGGTCATAGGACTCTTCCTCCTTGCACAACAAACACTATACTAAGACATTATAGTTCCATCCACGTAGCTTGTCCAGGATGGTCAATGCTCTATGCAGAATTTCGTAGACACACATGCTCCATTTCGGAACATGAGTACCCATCCAAATCTGCTCAACACATGTGTCTTTTGTTGCCCTTAACCTTGTTACTTCCCAGAGATTCATCCTTGAGTCTTTAAATGATATGACCCACGTTTCATTTTACCAGTAAGTACCTTAGTTAGTGCATAATTGAACTAGTTATGTTGAGATGAGTACTTGCTTTTGTTAATAGTGTTTTGAGCTTTGAGCTAGTGTTAATGTATCATTAGCTTGTTTTCTTGTCCTGAGGTTGAGGACAAGTTTGTGCTTAATCCGTTGCCAAAGAAATCATGTGAAACCGACCTACGAGTAAAAAGATATGAGCTTTTTAGTGTGCAGGGACCTATGTGCAATTTTAGAAAGTTTCTGGGCAAATTGCATCCGGCCCCCTGGGCGCCCTTCCTTATCCTTTCCTTCAATTTTCCTTTTTAACTCTATTAACCGACTTTGGAATGAACGATAGTTCATTTCCTTCGGCTGCCGCTTGGGAAGAACAGAGAAGGGAAAGGGAGAGAGCAAGCTAGAGGAGAAGCTAGGCAACCCAGCTCCTTCCTTCTCCGTTCTTCTTCGATTTCTTCATCTTCTCCAGCCAAACCAACCGGCTGCATCATCTTCTTCTTCCTCACCTTCTTCTTCCTCCTGCAGCCATGAATAAGACAACCATGGAGATGGTCTAGGGAGCGAACGGTGCTTCCCCCTCCATTCTTTCTTCTTGCCAAGTGCTTGCTAGGTCAATCCGAAGCTATAAGAGTGATTCGGGTAAGAATCGTCCACCGAATTGACCCCAATCGTCTCTTTTACTTTTGCAATTTCCGTCTCTGCGCAGGTTGCATGGCGTGCAAATCTGTTTTGCACAGCGTGCAACATTACAGATAGCTGATATAGGGAAATTCCGTTTCTGCGCAGGTGCACGGCGTGCAAAGTCAGTTTGCACGGCGTGCAAAGTTACAGATAGCGGAACGAGTTTCAGCCCAGGTGCACGGCGTGCAAATCTGTTTTGCACGGCGTGCAGGTCAGTTTGCACGGTGTGTAAGGTCAGATTGCACGGCATGCAAAGGTGCAGAAAAGTAGAACAGAAGTGCACTGAAGGTGCACGGCATGCAGCCTAGGTGCACGACGTGCACACTGCTGTAAAGGGCAAAATTAGGCGTGTTTGTGGACGTTTTTCGGTGTATACGAACACACCGAAGTGGGTGAGTGACAGTTCATTTGGAAATCATTATTTAACTCATTTTAAACGCTTATTTGCTTCAGAATCAGTTGATATGACTCTTAAACAGTGTAGCAAATACGTTAAAGTATGATAAGTTCATTGGAACTTGAAATGCGTGATAAGAATGACGAAAAAGAGGAGATTCTATGTCTTACAGTTGATATGAAATAATCTTGTTTAATTGTATATCTGTTAATCAGTTAATAGTCTTAGGTGCCCCAACACCGTAGAACCCCATCGCGCGGTCTGTACCTTTGGGGTGAAACGGTCAGTCCTGGGGATACGCCCAGGCATCGGAGACTCGTGTCCAACAAATACCGATTGTCTCGGTGACACGTAGTCTGAGTGGTAGGATTCCGGTCAGTCCTGGGGATATGCCCAGGCACCGGAGATCCAAGAGAACGTTCCGGTCAGTCCTGGGGATACGCCCAGGCATCGGAGAAGTCCCGGTCAGTCCTGGGGATACGCCCAGGCATCGGAGACTTAGAGACCCTCCACTGTGCACTACAGGTTGTGGAGGAGTCCAGAGCACTCAGAGTTAGTGCAGTAAGGCCTTGTGAGCCTGAGAGTCCTGTGCAGACCAGGACGAGAAGTCAGACTTAGCATTTCCCGGGTGTGTCGCTAAGTCTTGTACGGTGAGATCGTGGTTCACTACTGATCTTCATATGCAGAGTGCGCTGCATATGTTTGGGGCATAATAATGTAAATATGTAATCATTTAGGATCACAGTAAATTTATAATTTTGTCTATTTAACTGAAATACCTGATGAAGCATAGAAATGTGATTATTATCTGTACAACTGCTATATCATTAGAACTGCTCTGCTTAAACTGTATATCTGTTTATTTTCAGTTAATAAACCTGACGAGTTGTTTATTGATAGCTAAGTGAAATGTTATTCACTGAGCGAGTAGGCTCATACCTCTACTCAAAACATTTTCAGGTCAGCACCAGCATCAGGAATCAGAAGGATCGTTTCACCCTAACGCTTAGTCGATAGAAGGTTTGTTGTTAGTCTAGTTAGAGGTCTCTTAGTCCATTCCCCTCGATCTTCGGGACAAGGTGTGAGTGAGAGAGAGAATGTGTACATAAATGTAAATTAACTGTTATGCTTTATTTTATGTTGAGCAACGCAATATGCTGTAGACTCTGTTTATATTTCTAGTCAGTTTAATAGAAATGCTTCCGCAGTTTGTTTAGTTCTTATTTACAGCTTAAACTTGATTATCAATTAAATGCCTTGGATTGTTTTAAAAGTGACGAATGGTTGGTTATGTGCTAATCCCACCTGTCACGTCTTAATCTCTTGGTTTGTGTTTAATGTGAGATTGGGGCGCGACAACTCTTGGTATCAGAGCTTAGGTTTGAGTACTTAGTTACTCAAGGTCAGGGGACGATAAGAGACCAATAGGATTAAGGTTTAGGTGTCTTTCTTCTATCTGTAGTTTTCTAACAGGAAATATTCTGTTATATTATTGCAGATGGCACGAAGAGGCTTTGATCGTGATGATCAGGCCGAGAGCCATGTTGGCCCTGATCCTTTGTACTTGGGTCCAGGTGGTGGTGACCACGTGGATGAAGCATCCCGGATGTACAGGATGTTTCTGGAAACCAAAGAAAAGTACAAGGTTGATAGGCGAGGTTCTTCTTCTACCAGCAGTAAGGATCTGATGCGATCTTATGAGCTTGTAAAGAAGCTTGGTGGCACGGAGTTTAGTGGCACTACAGATCCAGCAGAGGCTGATGAATGGTTTAGACAGATAGAGAAGGTCTTTCGCCTGATGGAGCTTCCAGAAGAGAAGAAGATTAATCATGCAGTCTACCTTTTGACAGGCGATGCAGAGTTGTGGTGGCGTGGTGTGGAGGAAAAGAGGAGAGGTACAGAGCTTTCCTGGCAGGATTTCTCTGATGAGTTTCATCTCAAATTCTATCCACCCACTTTTCTTAATGAGAAAATCAGGCAGTTACAGAATATCAAGCAGGGGAACATGACAGTTACGGAGTATGAAGCGCTTTTCACACGGTTAGCGAACTTCTGTCCACAGCTTGTTCCCGATAACATAGAGAGATGTAGAAGGTTTCAGGAAGGACTAAGGCCAGAGATTCGGCATACAGTTTCTGCTACTAGTAGGAGGAACAGAGAGAACTTTGGCGAGTTTGTCGAGGCTGCTAGACAGGTTGAAGAATCTGTGAATGCTGACAAGGTGCCTGAGTCTAAGAAGAGATCTGCAGACTTCAGTAGAGGGCATTCCAGTAGTGGATACAGAGGTGGAGGTAGAGGTTTCTTTTCTAAGCTTGGGCGTGGCTTTGGTTGTTTTGGCAGGCAGAGATCTGAGGACGTTTCTTCTTCTAGAAGCAGAGGGAGATACAGCTCAGGGAGATGGGGCAGTGCTTCTAGAGAGCAGCCATCTGGATCATCTACTTCTGTGACTGGTCCACAGAGACAGGAAATGCGGGTATGTAATACTTGTGGAAGGTTGCACTTTGGACAATGTTGGGGTCCAGACCCTATAGAATGTTTCCACTGTGGACAGACAGGACATACAAAAAGGGATTGTCCTCAACTTCGGCAAGCGGCATCACAAGCTTTCCAGCCTCAATACCGTGATGTTCCGAGTTCTTCTGTGGCTTCTGGTTCTAGAGGAGGTGGAGTATCTAGTGGCAGGAGTGGTCAGAGAGGACAGCGAGGCAGAGGGAGAGCTTCAGCACGTTTCTTCTCTTTGACACCTCAGGAAGGTATAATCTCTTCACAAGTTGTTACAGGAGAGATGTTTTTGTTTAATAGCATACCAGTTTCAGTTTTGATAGATCCGGGAGCTACTCATTCTGTTATACGACGTTCTTTAATTATTGAACTTAATCTGTTAACTCGAGAGTTGGTAGATGAGTTAATGTTGAGGGTTCCACTAGGTGAACCAACAGTTTTATCCGAGTTTTGCCCCGGATGCTTGTTATCTTTTGGAGGTTTCACCTTTGCTGCTAATCTCATACCCCTGGATGTAAATACCTTTCAAGTCATCTTGGGTATGGATTGTCTTGAAACATATCGAGTGCAACTCGATTGTTGGAAGAAGGAAGCTACCTTTCAACTAGGGGAATTTTCTTGTATCTTTATTGGAGACAGGAAAGTTCTGCCTACGTGCATAATATCAACTGCTGTAGCTGATAAGATGTTACAGAAAGGATGTGAAGCATTCCTTGCTCATGTGGTTGACACCAGAGCAGAGACGAGCACCACCAGTGTTTATGATGTGCCTGTGGTTCGTGAGTTCTCTGATGTTTTTCCAGAAGAGTTACCAGGCTTACCTCCTGTCAGAGACATTGATTTTGAAATTCAGATATATCCAGGTAGTCATCCAGTAGCATTGCCAACCTATAGAATGGCACCTGCTGAGTTGAAGGAACTCAAGGTGCAGTTACAGGAGTTGCTGGATAAGGGTTTCATTAGACCCAGTTCTTCACCATGGGGTGCTCCAGTCCTGTTTGTTAAGAAAAAGGATGGTACCATGCGTCTCTGTATAGATTACAGGCAACTGAACAAGATCACTATAAAGAACAAGTATCCATTGCCGAGAATAGATGATCTGTTTGATTAGTTGCGTGGAGCGACGATCTTCTCTAAAATAGACTTGAGATCTGGATATCATCAGCTTAGGATAAAGGCTTCTGATATTCCCAAAACAGCTTTCAGAACCAGGTATGGGCATTATGAGTTTTTGGTCATGTCGTTTGGGCTGACCAATGCCCCAGCGGCCTTTATGGATATGATGAATCGGATTTTCAAACCGTTCCTAGATCAGTTTATTGTAGTCTTTATATACGATATTCTGATCTATTCCAGAGACGATGAACAACACGAGCAACACCTGAGAGTAGTGTTGCAGTTGTTGAGACAACACCAGTTGTTTGCTAAATTCAGCAAATGCGAGTTCTGGTTGGCCGAGGTAGCATTTCTTGGACATGTTATCTCGAGAGGTGGAGTTAGTGTTGACCCTAAGAAAGTTGATTCTGTACTTCAGTGGGAACAACCTAAGACTCCTACTGAGATCAGAAGTTTCTTGGGTTTGGCAGGATATTATAGAAGGTTCATACAGAACTTCAGTGCGTTAGCATCACCTTTGACACGTTTGACAAGGAAGGATGTACCGTTTGTTTGGTCTGATAACTGTGAGAGAAGTTTTCAGGTTTTGAAGAAGAGGTTGACTTCAGCACCAGTGTTGGTTTTGCCTGAAGCAGAAAAAGGCTATACAGTGTTCTGTGATGCTTCTAGGAGAGGTTTGGGCTGTGTTCTGATGCAAGAAGGTAAAGTTGTTGCTTACGCGTCTAGACAGCTTAAGAAGAATGAAGAGAATTACCCTGTTCATGATCTGGAATTAGTCGCTATAGTTCATGCTTTGAAGACATGGCGTCACTACTTGTATGGTGAGACATGTCAGGTGTTTACAGATCATAAGAGTCTGAAGTATATCTTCACTCAGAAAGACTTGAATTTGAGACAGCGCAGATGGCTTGAGCTGATCAAAGACTATGATGTGACAATTGATTACCATCCTGGAAAGGCGAATGTTGTAGCTGATGCCTTGAGTAGAAAGTCAAGTTCAACAGCCAATGCCTTTTCTATGGCATGTTTCAAGAGAGACTTGCTTGTAGATATGCGAAGGTTGAACTTGGACTTGGAAGTGACAAGACAGAGTGGGTTGATTGCTCAAATACAAGTCAGGCCTACTTTTTATAATCAGATTAAGGAATTACAGCAGAGTGATGATGAGTTGTGGCAAATCATGCAGGATATGTCAGAAGGTAAGAGAACAGAGTTCAGGTTTTCTGATGAAGGCGTGTTGTATCTTCATGATAGGTTGTGTGTACCTGGAAACAGTGAGTTGAAAGAGCAGATTCTTGAGGAAGCACATACTTCAATGTATGCTATGCATCCAGGTAACACAAAGATGTACAGGAATCTCAAAGAGCTGTACTGGTGGACTGGTATGAAAAAGGATGTGGCTGAATACGTGGCTAGGTGCGGGGTGTGTCAGCAAGTTAAGGCTGAGCATCAAAAACCTGCTGGTACCTTGCAGTCGCTTCCTATACCAGAGTGGAAATGGGAACACATCACGATGGACTTTGTGGTAGGATTACCCAGAACGCCTAAGGGTTCAGACTCAATATGGGTGATTGTGGATAGACTAACTAAGTCTGCTCACTTTCTTCCGGTCAAGTTAACCTTTGACGTTCCAAAGCTGGCTAAGATTTATGTGGATGAGGTAATCAGATTACATGGGATTCCAGTCTCCATTATTTCTGACAGAGATCCAAAGTTTACATCTAGATTCTGGAATCAGTTACATCGTGCGTTGGGCACAAGGCTGAAGTTCAGTACAGCGTTTCACCCACAGACAGATGGTCAATCTGAAAGGACCATTCAGACCCTTGAAGACATGCTGAGAGCATGCGTGCTACAGTTCAGAGGTAACTGGGAAGAACACTTAAGCCTGATGGAGTTTGCATATAATAACAGTTACCATTCTAGTCTTGGAATGGCTCCATATGAAGCTCTTTATGGCAGGAAGTGTAGATCGCCAGTTTGTTGGTACGAGGTGGGTGAGAAGGAAATTCTTGGACCTGACTTAGTTGATATAACTACAGAGAAGATATCTGTGATCAGGGATCAGTTAAAAGCTGCTCAGGACAGACAGAAGAGTTATGCAGAAAGACGACGTCGACCTCTTGAGTTTGAGGTTCGTGACGAGGTTTACTTGAAAGTTTCACCGTGGAAAGGAGTGTTGAGGTTTGGCAAGAGGGGTAAGTTAACCCCTAGGTACATGGGTCCATATCCTATTGTTGAGAGGATTGGACCTATAGCTTACAGGTTGGATTTGCCGTCTGAGTTGGCAAATCTTCATGATGTCTTCCACGTGTCTATGCTGAAAAAGTGTCATCCTGGTACAGAAAAGATTGTAGATCCAGAACCGGCACAACTTAGAACAGATGTGTCCTATGTAGAAGGACCAGTGCAGATAGTTGATCACCGAATCAAAAAGCTTAAGAACCGTGAGTTATCTTTAGTGAAGGTTTTGTGGAGGAATCACAATATAGAGGAAGCTACGTGGGAGCTTGAATCAGAAATGCATAACAAGTTTCCTTTTCTCTTTTAGGAATTTCGGGACGAAATTCTTATAAGGGAGGGAGATTGTTATGACCCACGTTTCGTTTTACCAGTAAGTACCTTGGTTAGTGCATAATTGAACTAGTTATGTTGAGATGAGTACTTGCTTTTTTTAATAGTGTTTTGAGCTTTGAGCTAATGTTAATGTATCATTAGCTTGTTTTCTTGTTTTGAGGTTGAGGACAAGTTTGTGCTTAATCCGTTGCCGAAGAAATCATGTGAAACCGACCTACGAGTAAAAAGATATGAGCTTTTTAGTGTGCAGGGACCTATGTGCAATTTTAGAAAGTTTCTGGGCAAATTGCATCCGGCCCCCTGGGCGCCCTTCCTTATCCTTTCCTTCAGTTTTCCTTTTTAACTCTATTAACCGACTTTGGAATGAACGATAGTTCATTTCCTTCGGCTGCCGCTTGGGAAGAACAGAGAAGGGAAAGGGAGAGAGCAAGCTAGAGGAGAAGCTAGGCAACCCAGCTCCTTCCTTCTCCGTTCTTCTTCTATTTCTTCATCTTCTCCAGCCAAACCAACCGGCTGCATCATCTTCTTCTTCCTCACCTTCTTCTTCCTCCTGCAGCCATGAAGAAGACAACCATGGAGATGGTCTAGGGAGCGAACGGTGCTTCCCCCTCCGTTCTTTCTTCTTGCCAAGTGCTTGCTAGGTCAATCCGAAGCTATAGGAGTGATTCGGGTAAGAATCGTCCACCGAATCGACCCCAATCGTCTCTTTTACTTCTGCAATTTCCGTCTCTGCGCAGGTTGCACGACGTGCAACATTACAGATAGCTGATATAGGGAAATTCCGTTTCTGCGCAGGTGCACGGCGTGCAAAGTCAGTTTGCACAGCGTGCAAAGTTACAAATAGCGGAACGAGTTTCATCCCAGGTGCACGGCGTGCAAATCTGTTTTGCATGGCGTGTAGGTCAGTTTGCACGGCGTGCAAGGTCAGATTGCACGGCGTGCAAAGGTGCAGAAAAGTAGAACAGAAGTGCACTGAAGGTGCACGGCGTGCAGCCTAGGTGCACGACGTGCACGCTGCTGTAAAGGGCAGAATTAGGCGTGTTTGTGGACGTTTTTCGGTGTATACGAACACACCGAAGTGGGTGAGTGACAGTTCATTTGGAAATCATTATTTAACTCATTTTAAACGCTTATTTGCTTCAAAATCAGTTGATATGACTCTTAAACAGTGTAGCAAATACGTTAAAGTATGATAAGTTCATTGGAACTTGAAATGCGTGATAAGAATGACGAAAAAGAGGAGATTCTATGTCTTACAGTTGATATGAAATAATCTTGTTTAATTGTATATCTGTTAATCAGTTAATAGACTTAGGTGCCCCAACACCGTAGAACCCCATCGCGCGGTCTGTACCTTTGGGGTGAAACGGTCAGTCCTGGGGATACGCCCAGGCATCGGAGACTCGTGTCCAACAAATACCGATTGTCTCGGTGACACGTAGTCTGAGTGGTAGGATTCCGGTCAGTCTTGGGGATACGCCCAGGCATCGGAGATCCAAGAGAATGTTCCGGTCAGTCCTGGGGATACGCCCAGGCATCGGAGAAGTCCCGGTCAGTCCTGGGGATACGCCCAGGCATCGGAGACTTAGAGACCCTCCACTGTGCACTACAGGTTGCGGAGGAGTCCAGAGCACTCAGAGTTAGTGCAGTAAGGCCTTGTGAGCCTGAGAGTCCTGTGCAGACCAGGATGAGAAGTCAGACTTAGCATTTCCCGGGTGTGTCGCTAAGTCTTGTACGGTGAGATCGTAGTTCGCTACTGATCTTCATATGCAGAGTGCGCTGCATATGTTTGGGGCATAATAATGTAAATATGTAATCATTTAGGATCACAGTAAATTTATAATTTTGTCTATTTAACTGAAATACCTGATGAAGCATAGAAATGTGATTATTATCTGTACAACTGCTATATCATTAGAACTGCTCTGCTTGAACTGTATATCTGTTTATTTTCAGTTAATAAACCTGACGAGTTGTTTATTGATAGCTAAGTGAAATGTTATTCACTGAGCGAGTAGGCTCATACCTCTACTCAAAACATTTTCAGGTCAGCACCAGCATCAGGAATCAGAAGGATCGTTTCACCCTAACGCTTAGTCGATAGAAGGTTTGTTGTTAGTCTAGTTAGAGGTCTCTTAGTCCATTCCCCTCGATCTTCGGGACAAGGTGTGAGTGAGAGAGAGAATGTGTACATAAATGTAAATTAACTGTTATGCTTTATTTTATGTTGAGCAACGCAATATGCTATAGACTCTGTTTATATTTCTAGTCAGTTTAATAGAAATGCTTCCGCAGTTTGTTTAGTTCTTGTTTACAGCTTAAACTTGATTATCAATTAAATGCCTTGGATTGTTTTAAAAGTGGCGAATGGTTGGTTATGTGTTAATCCCACCTGTCGCGTCTTAATCTCGTGGTTTGTGTTTAATGTGAGATTGGGGCGCGACATTAAACCTCTAGTTCCCAAGAGCGTGTGGGCTCAAAGAGATGTCTAATCTTCTACCATAGCTCTGTCATGACATTGATGGTACATGAGTATCCCTCCTTGTTCTTAGCTTAAAATCCAACACTCTAGGATATCTCTTTCTCATCCATCTCCCCTATACCGAGGAACCTTCTTGGTAGATTATGATTCTCCGTACTGTCTTCCACTTTGTTATATCTTAGGATGTTTTCAGATTCAAACCACCTTCTTCTTTAGGAAGAGCCAGTCTTGCATATCTCATTGGGTGATGGTTGCTTGCCCAAAGAAAATTTGACATGTTAATCTCCATTCTATCTAAAACCGAACTAGGAATCTCTCCTTATTGAACCCAGAAAATGAGAAGCCCCTCAATAGCTTCTTGTATCAGAGTTGCTCTCCCCGCCATAGAAGTCTTTTGTGACGGTCATCTGTTAATTATTTCCTTAATTTTTCCATACGATCAACAAAGTCCTTCACCTGCGGGTTACCCCGCTAGAGGAAAATGAAGATATTTTGTAGGGAATTTTCCTTTCTCTATACCCATAGCCTCCAGTAATCTATCTTCCACTTGGCTGCAATTCATGGAGAAAAATATGTGTGTTTTGTTTGCATTCACACAGAGACCCGTCTTTTTCCTAAAAGCTTTGAGCATATAGTGCAGACATCCTAACGTGTTTTGTTTTCCTTCCACAAATACCAACGCATCATCCGCAAATATAAGACGGGTCAACACTTTTGTACCATGTACTGTACACGGCTTTATCTCCTTCCTTTTTTCCATCATCGCCGTGAAGTACTCCATAACAATCACAAAGAGGAGAGGAGACAAGGGGTCCCCTTGGCGCAACCCATTGCCACCCCTAAACATTCCAACAGATGTGCCATTGACCAGAATAGAGAAACATGTAGTTCCAATATACTACTTCATGCAGCTGATCCATTGCTCACTGAACCCCATTTTCCCCATGATCCACCATAGCTTTTCCCACATGACACTATCATATGCTTTGGACTGATCCAGTTTGATGCACGCCTTCCTACTTCCTTTCATGACTTTGTAGTCTAATAGGAATTCTCCTGCCAAGAGGGCAAAGTCACTAATGCTCCTTCCTATCACAAAGACTTCTAGATTTACAGATATGAGATAAGGGAGGACAATTTTCAGTGTAGCAATCATAATTTTTGCTATGATTTTGTATTGTACCGAGCAGCATGCAATGAGTCTAAAATTAGTAAGAGAAGATGTTGTTGGGTTTTATGGGAGGCAGAGAAGGCAGGTGAAACAAAAATTTTCTTCTCCCAAACCCAAAATAAAGGAATCGCGTCAATGTCTATACAATAGGAAGGATGGTTTGTAGAGACATACCTTGTCCCGAGGCTTGCTCGGTGATGTTACCTCGCGGCTTGCACAGTCTTCACCTCTGGTCTTAGACGGTGTCTGTGCAGCTCCTGGTCTCACCAGGACTGTCGGGATTGACAGTTGTCCTCCGAGTGGAAGAAGTCTTCTGCCTCTGTAGTAGTCGACACGGACCACCTGGAACTCCGATCGCCTTATCGCACAAGGCACCAGAAGGATTCGTACCCTCCTATCGACATACTAGTCACCGATACACTCTCCTGCCACCAGTCACTTTTCCTTAGTTGTCTTTCCCTTTTTGTGCCTCTCTTGTTTGGTAGCACTTGCTCGGGCTCTCCTAGTTACCACAACCAAAGAGAATGACAACCTTACAAAGCAACTGGTATTCTAAGTTATACTATCTGAGAAGCCCCCAATAACCCTATATATAGGAGGGTCATGGGATAGGGTTCTCTACCTCAGGAAATGTGGGATTAAAGCATTAGTAGAAGGGTTCAAGATTTTCCACAAAATCTGACAAACTGCGGCAGTTGAACCGATCGGTTCAGCCTTGAACCGATCATTTGGGCCCTTGAGCCGATCGGTTCAAGCATGAGCTAATCGGTTCGTGGTCCTGGTCCAACTCAAATTGACTTTCCATGTTTGTTTCCAACTAATCAACTATTAGTCCTTGTCCATTTTGAATTTGAACAAGTGAAACAAACTCAGTTGGTCACCCGACTAGTTCAATAATGTGAACCGATCAGTTCATTGACCTGAGCCCATCGGTTCATGTCTATGAGCCGATCGGTTGGGGCAACAGATTAGTCAATTGCAGTTTCAATCAATCTAATACTCTAATCATCTCATCCAACACCTTGAACACTATGATTTTGAGCTATCAATCTTTTGGGTGTTTAATTGAACTACTAAACTCCTTTAGTAATCAATCCAAACAAGATTTATGGAGAAACTCCTCTTCTAGGAACATGTGCTAGTGTGTGTGACCCTACAGGTCCATTTGATGTGGGCAGTGAAAGTTCATAACACTTACAACTTCACAAGCAAAGAGCGGTGCCTAGTCACACATCAGTGCTACCCAAGTGAAATAGAAAGTTGGAGAACAACTTTCAATCCTACAATCCGTGAATGGTGTTACAGTGAATGTATAATGCCTTTGTTACTAATCTCCTGAATGAACTCAAGGCATGGTTCAATCATCCTTTCAACGTTCATCCTTTTCCTTGATCTCAAAGCAGACTGGGTGATATGTGTGTGACATAAATATCACATATTGATTCACACATGCATGCACATGACTTTCTCAATCCTACTCATCAAGTGGCCATGGACATCAAACTCCCTTAGGAGGGACAAATCCCATATCTATCATTCACCCCTCAAAAGCCCCATGTGTCAAAGTCACCCAATCATCACCTTTATAACAACTCATGTTTTAGGACTGTGTTTGATGATGTCAAAGTGTACCCAACAACATGTGTTGAGTGTAGTGATTTCAGGTCCAAGAATCACACTCATCACCATCATTGTGAGAGCTGACTGTGACTACCAAATCATGGTTCCATGTATCACTCTCACGGTGGGTCTATCCGGTACACTTGTTCTCTAAAAAGTACCTATGTGCTTGGTTTGATATCACTATATCATGACTAATGAGATTCCGTCATCAACCAACACACAATATAGTCTTTAGTGTTATTGATGTCTATGGTTATTTCCACAATAACAACTGACTAGGGACTGAACAAGAATGTATACTCTTAACATTCGTATGATCTCATTGTTTAGGTCATGAACCTAAAAACATATGTCATGGAGTAAAACAATTCTTTAGACATCTATCATGTTACACTATTATCTCAAAAATAGTTAAAACATATAGATCAGAAATTACCTTTATTATCATTCAAATCATTTACAAAGTATCCCATTACAATCATCACATGACTTGCTCTATGGGCATACATACTAACAGACTCCCACTTGCACTTAGAGCCAGTCACCTAGGAACCTCAGTCCTTGTGACCTAGCATGACCATCATGCTTTTGCTGAGAAAGGGCCTTAGTCAATGGATCAATTATGTTGTCTTCATTTGGTACTTTGCAAATCTTTACATCTCCTCGTTGTATGATCTCTCATATGAGATGGAAGTGCTGCAGTATGTGCTTGGACCACTGATGTGATCTGGGCTCCTTAGCTTGAGAAATAGCTCCATTGTTATCACAATAAAGCTCAATTGTATCACAGCTACTAGGAACTACACCAAGTTCAGTGATGAACTTCCTGATCCACACAGCTTCCTTTGCTGCATGTGAAGCAACGATATAGTCGGACTCTATAGTAGAATCAGCAATTGTTTCTTTCTTGGAACTCTTCCAGCTCATAGCTCCATTGTTCGGGTAAAATACAAATCCTGATTGTGATCTGTAATCATCTTTGTCGGTTTAGAAGCTTGCATCAGTGTAACCCCTTACTACCAGTTCTTCCTCGCTGCTGCATACAAGGAACTGATCCTTATTCCTTCGCAAGTACTTGAGGATGTTCTTTACGACTATCCAGTGAGCATCCCCAGGATCTGACTGGTACCTGCTCGTCATGTTGAGAGCATACAAGACATATGGGCATGTGCAAAACATAGCATACATGATGGATCTGATGGCTGATGCATATGGGATCCCATTCATACACTCCCTCTCTTCACAAGATTGGAGACATTGAGCTCTAGAGATGGTTACTCCTTGTAGCATGGGGATGTTGCCTCTCTTTGAGTTCTCCATGCTCAACCACTTCAACACTTTGTCAATGTACGTGCTTTGACTTAGTATGAGGAGCCTTTTAGATCTATCTCTATAGATCTTAATACCTAGAATGTAGGATTCTTCTCCTAAGTCCTTCATTGAGAAAGTACTCCCAAGCCAAGTCTTTACCTTCTCCAAGGCTGTGACATCATTTCCCATTAATAGTATGTCATCCACATACAATATGAGGAATGTGGTCGTGCTCCCACTAACCTTCTTGTACACACAAGGTTCATCTTCATTTTGAATACAGCTAAACACTTTGACTTCCTCATCAAATTGAAGATTCCAACTCTGAGATGCTTGCTTCAATCCATAGATTGACCTTTGTAGCTTACATAATTTATTGGCATTCTTTGGATCTACAAAACATTCAGGTTGTCTCATGTACACATACTCATTTATATTCGCATTAAGGAATGCAGTTTTAACATCCATTTGCCAAATCTCATAGTCATAGTAAGCCGCAATAGCAAGTATGATCCTGATGGACTTAATCATGGCAACTGGAGAAAAAGTTTCGTCATAGTCAACACCTTAAACTTGTTAGAAACCCTTCGCAACCAATCTGCCTTTATAAGTTTGCACATTTCCATCCATGTCGCTCTTCTTCTTGAAGACCCATTTGCACCCTATGGGTTTTACCCCATTGGGTGGTTCCACCAAAGTCCATACTTTGTTGGAGTACATTGATTCCATCTCGGATCTCATGGCTTCAAGCCATTCTACGAATGTGGTCCCTCCATAGCCTCTAGATGGGTAGTTGGATCATCGTCTATGATCAACTCACTGCCTTCTTGAGTGATAGGATATCCAAACCTATCAGGTTCAAGGCATGTCCTACTAGATCTACGAGGTCCTTGTGTTATTTGAGGAGAGTGAGATTCCATAAAACCTTTTGAATCTCTATGTTTCTCTTGTACATCTACTGGTTCAATGTTTTCTTGCTGGGATTGAACCTCTTCAAGCTCTATTTTCCTCCCACTGTTTCCTTTGGAAATACATTCCTTTTCTAGGAGCACAATTGTCCTAGCAACAAACACTTTATTATCACTAGGGTGGTATAAATAATATCCCCTCATTTCCTTGGGGTATCCAACAAAATAACATTTATCGGACTTGGGTCCAAGCTTATCAGGAAACATTTTCCTGACGTAAGCCACACAACCCCAAATCTTAATAAAAGACAAATCGAGATGCTTCACGTGCCATATCTCATATGGTATCTTTTGAACCGATTTAGATGGTACTCAGTTAAGTGTAAATGCAGCAGTTTCAAGAGCATGACCCTAGAAGGAAATTGAAAGATCAGCAAAACTCATCATTGATCGCACCATGTCCAGTAATGTGCAATTCCTTGTTTCAGACACACCATTATGTTGTGGTGTTCCAGGCGGAGTACATTGTGATATGATACCACAGACTCGTAGAAGGTCCTCAAACTCTTGGCTTAAGTATTCTCCACCCCGATCTGATCGAAATGCTTTAATATTTTTACCAAGTTGGTTCTATACTTCATTCATGAAATCCTTGAACCTTTCAAGGGTTTCTGAATTATGTTTCATCGGGTATACATGGCCATACCTACTAAAGTCATCAGTGAAGGTAATGAAGTATTGACACCCATTTCTGGAATTAGTTCTAAAAGTCCCACATACATCAGTATGTATGAGTCCTAATAGATCACTATCTCTCTCACCTTTAGAAAAAGGAGTCTTGGTCATCTTGCCCCACAAACAAGATTCACATGTCTCTATTGATTCATAATCAAAAGAGTCTAGATAACCATCTTTATGGAGTCTAGAAATGCGCTTCTCATTTATGTGCCCTAGATGACAATGCCAAAGATACATTTTGTTTGAGTTGTTGAGTTTTTGCCTTTTGGTGTTTACATTGTATACGCTTGTCTCTAGATCTATCAAGTATAGACCATAAGACATTGGGGCACTACCATAAAGGATCCCATCTTTTGAAATGGGACATTTTCCATTCTTCATGAGAAATTCAAAACCATCCTTGTCTAAACAAGAAACGGAAATGATATTCCTATTTATGGCAGGTACATAATAGTAGTTCTTCAACTCTATTATTAACCCACTAGACAGAGTTAACTCATAGGTTCCTACGACACTGGCAGCAACCCTTGCCCCATTGGCAACACATAGTTCAACCTCTCCTTTCCCTAAAGGCCTACTTCTCTTAAGATCCTTCACATTTGAACAAATGTGAGATCCACATCCAGTATCAAGTACCCATGACAAAGAAGTAGTAAAGTTAATCTCTATCACATATACACCAGAAGTAGAGATCTGTATCTATCGCTTCTTCTTCCATCGTTCCTTCCATCCTCTCCATGTTTTGAGTGCGAAAGACTTTGATGTTGGTTTGGTGAGAGAACCCTTCTCTCCCTCACCTTTATCCTTGGACTTTGTTCCATTGATCTTTATCAATGAATTATCCTTCTTTTTATTTGTCTCAAACAGTGCATTAAGCATACATAGAGTGGATTCAAAGACTACCAATATATTTGGATTGTGCAGAACACTTTTCACAATCCCTAACCAGTTATGTAATTTATTCTCAATTAATTTTCCTATTTTAAAAGATGATTCTTTCACCATTCTACAAGAGAAAATTGCATTTGTCAAAACTCCTTTTGATTTGATGTGAATTGAATAAAATTTGACTATAGTTAATTAGGCCTTTAATTAATTGCCTCTCCCACTATTTTGATTCAAATTGATCGCCCTCATAATAAAATTGGATGATTGTAGCACACAATCTTCTAGTGGGACAAGATCCTGAAATCCTCTCAGTCATGGACCAGCTAGGGCTGTCACCCACAACTTAGGTCTTCCAGGTAGGCAACTCTTGCCAATTGCATCATATGCAACTCTTGAAAGATGTCATATGCAACTCCTTACCATGATCACCTCCATGCCTCAAGGTGCTAGTCCCTATCTAGTTCACCTTGTTAAGTTCGACCCAAAGCAAATATTATGAATATGCACCATGCTAGGGCAGACCCTCATATCCATCCTTCACGCTTCCACGAGATAGACGGTGCACCATGCTAGGGCGTGCCCACACTTGGACGATCAAGCTTTTCACGTGTGTAACATTTGGAAGTCATCTAAAACTTTAATATTTAATGAGGGATTTGGTTTTATAGGTACATATACATATCCAATCACCACAATATATAGTGTGTATCATATACATGCTATATCCCATAGAAAACATGCAAAATGATAAAAGCGATGATTATGGTCATCCTAACGTGATTCCTCGAGCGAAGTGGAGTCACGGTCATCTAGGTCCACATCACATGCAACTTGTACAAGATGAACTTTGCACTCTACCATTCTGGGTTTGATCAACTCATCTCCATGATTGATCGACTCGCCATCAGGCCGATCGGTTGGGTGCTACCAGTTGATCGATTGGCTCCTCCAACCGATCGGTTCACCTAATCATTGTGTATCTCCTCATGGCCTCCATCCGCTCATCTCGCTCCTCGAACCGGTCATCTAGAATGCCAATCGATCGGTTCACACCATGAACTGATCGTCTCAGTCATCGTCAAGTTGTCCACCATTCTTCGACATAACAAGAAATAAAAGTTCTATCTTATTTACAGTTGAGTAGAGAAACCCCGAGTTACATTCGGGGAGAGCAAAGATAGGAAAGAAATATCGATTTATCTTGAGTTACATCAATAAAATGAGGTAGGGAATCAGTGCGCAGACCGAGATGCAAGCATCCACATTCAACCAAGCACACATACATAGGGATTATTGGCCATAACCATGCTATACATCCACCAGAAAACTCATTTAAGGGCGACACATATCGATTGCATTCATATTACATATCATATATGTATTTTGGGATTTGTGGATTTAGGATTGGACATGCATAAAGCCAAATTTATTTGCATCGTATGCAATAAATAAAGGTGACAAACCAAAATCGATCACATCGATAATCCTAAAGTATAGAGCAGTTGACGTGGCTCTGATACGACTGTTGGGTTTTATGGGAGGAAGAGAAGGCAACTGAAACAAAAAATTTCTTCTCCCAAACCAAGAATAAAGGAATTGTGTCAACGTCTATATAATAGGAAGGATGGTTTGTAGAGACATACCTTATCCCAAGGCTTTCTTGGTGATGTTACCTCACAGCTTGCATAGTCTTCACCTCTGGTCTTGGATGGTGTCTGTGCAACACCTGGTCTCACCGAGACTGCCGAGATTGACAGTTGTCTCCCGCCTCTGTAGTAGTCCACACAGACCACCTGGAATTCTAATCGCCTTATCACACAAGGAACCAGAAGGAGTCATACTCTCATGTCGACGTACTAGTCACCGACACACTCTCCTGCCACCATTCACTTTTCTGTAGTTTTCTTTCCCTTACTGTGCTTCCCTTATCAGGTAGCACTTGCTCGAGCTCTCCTGGTTACCACAACCAGAAAGAATGACAACTTTACAGAGCAACTGGTGTTCTGAGTTGTACTATCTAAGAAGCCCCCAATACCCCTATATATATAGGAGGGTCATGGGATAGGGTTCTCTACCCCGGGCAATGCAGGATTAAAGTAGGAGTAGAAGGGTTCAAGATTTTCCACAAATTCTGACAAACTGCGCTAGTTGAACCAATCGGTTCAGCCCTGAACCGATCGTCTGGGCCCTTGAGCCGATCAGTTCAAGCATGAGTTGATCGGTTCGTGGTCCTGGTCCAACTCAAATTGACTTTCCATTTTTGTTTCCAACTAATCAATTATTAGTCCTTGTCCAAATCAAATTTGTACAAGTGAAACAAACTCAGTTGGTCACCCGACCAGTTCAACAATGTGAACGTATCAGTTCATTGACCTAAGCCGGTCGGCTCACCAGCCTAAGCCGATCAGTTCATCTCTATGAGCCGATCGATTGGGGTACAAATCAGTCAATTGTAGTTTCAATCAATCTGATACTCTAATCATCTAATCCAACACCTTGAACACTATGATTTTGAGCTATCAATCGATTGGGTGTTTAATTGAACTACTAAACTACTTTAGTAATCAATCCAAACAAGATTTATGGAGAAACATCTCTTCCAGGAACATCTCCTAGGGTGTGACCATGTAGGTCCATTTCACGTTGGCATGAAAGTCCATAACACTTACGACTTCACAAGTAAAGAGCGGTGCCTAGTCACACATCAATGATACCCAAGTGAAATAGACAATTGGAGAACAACTTTCAATCCTACAATCTGTGAATGGTGTTACAATGAATGTATAATTCCTTTGTCAGTAATTTCATAAATGAACTCAAGGCATGGTGCAATCATCCTTTCAATGTTCATCCATTTCCTTGATCTCAGAGTAGACTGGGTGAGATGTGTGTGACATCAATATCACATATTGATTCACACATGCATGTACATGCCTTTCTCAATCCTACTCATCAAGTGGCCATGGACATCAAACTCCCTTAGGAGGGACAAATCCCATATCTATCATTCACCCCTCAAAAGCCCCATGTGTCAAAGTCACCCAATCATCACCTTTATAACAACCCATGTTTCAGGACTGCATTTGATGATGTCAAAGTGTAAACAACAACATGTATTGAGTGTAGTGATTTTATGTCAAAGAATCACACTCACCACCATCACTGTGAGAGCTGACTATGACTACCACACCATGCTTCCATATGTCACTCTCACGGTGGGTCTGTCCAGTACACTTGTTCTCTAACAAGTACCTATGTGCTTGGTTTGATATCACTATGTCATGACTAATGAGATTTTGTCATCAACCAACACACAATCTAGTCTTTAGTGTTATTGATGTCTATGGTTATTTCCACAATAACAACCGACTAGGGACTGAACAAGAATGTATACTATTAACATATGTATGATCTCATCATTTAGGTCCTGAACCTAAAAGCATACGTCATCGAGTAAAACAATTATTTAGACATCTATCATGTTACACTATCATCTCAGAAATAGTTAAAACATATAGATCAGAAATTGTCTTTATTATCATTCAAATCATTTACAAAGTATCCCATTACAATCATCACATGACTTGCTCTATGGGCATACATACCAACATATGTCACCTTTTTCTTGTGAATGAGTACCAAAAAAGAACAACTGACGTGTCTCACCATGTTGCCGCCCTCCATGAACTAGTTGACGTAAGCCATCAAATCCTCCTTGATAATGTCCCACATCTTCTTATAAAAATAGGCATTAAAACCATATGAACCTGAAGACTTATTGTTGCCAAAACTCCATATTGCTTCTTTGACTTCCTTCCCATTAGTCTTTCTTGTAAGAATGTTGTTGTGCGTTCTAGTGAGTTTGAATTTGCATTCCATCTCTTCCTCTTCTATTTCTTCCTCAAAATTTTTGATATATACAGAAGTATAGAAGTTTACGGCCTATTCTTCTAGGTGCTCCTGCTTATTGACCACTCTTCCTTCTGTATCAATCAACTTAGAGATAATATTGTCTGCCTCCCTTCTCCTAACAGTAGTATGATAGAGTTTGGTATATATGTCCCCATCTACCATCCACTTCTCTCTACTCCTCTACCAGTAGAATTTTTCCTCTCTTCAGATTCTCTAGCATCATATTTGGCTCACCATCCTTCTTTATCAGATCAACATTAAATGGGTCACATAGTAATTTTACTATGACATCTCTACATTCTGTTTTTCTTTCTGCCAATAAATTTGGAATATTCACTTCATTCTGGACCCATCTTTTAAGTGCTTCTTTGGTATTCATGAACTTCTTTGCAAAAACAAACATTGGATTTCCTATCACCTGTACATCCCATGCCTCTTTAGCCCAGTAATTTAGGAATTGAAACAATCTTCTTTTTTGTGATCTGGACTAAAATAGGAGCATGATGACTTAGTTCAAACCCACTTGCCTTCACATGTACCTCAGGAAAAATATGTAGCTGTTCATCATTCACCAGTTCTCTATCTAGCTTGCTTATAGTTATGTCTTCTGGGCTCCTTTCATTGTTCCATATGAAGACATCACCACCATTCATTGGTAGCTCAAACAAACCAGCTTTATCAATAGTATGGTTGAAAGCGTCAATCTCCGCATTTAAAGATAGTCTCGTACCTCTTTTCTCATCATGTATATGGACACTATTGAAGTCTCCAATCACCAACGATGGTAGAATTACCTGTTTCGAAATAGAAATCAGCTCCTTCCATATATCCAATCTAGATTTTGCATCATTATGAGCATACACAACTGTCACCCACATCTGCAACCTGCCATTATTTCTACAGTCTACTATTACATGCTGGTCTGACATCTGTATCACTGTCACCTATCAAGGGTTCAGTTTCCAAGCCACACAGACTCTGTCCACCTTAGCACATGCTACATTAGATACATGCTCCCATCTCTGCGGAAACAAATATTTAATGTTTTTTTTGTTATTTTCTTTTATTTTTGTTTCCACCAAACCCGTCAACGAGTGACCACTAGTAGCAATCCATTCCCGGATCTCCTTCTTATTACTCTTATCACACCCCTTTAATATTCCATAGAAGCATGTACATATTAATGAGTTTTTTGGGATCTGGTTTGCCTGTTCGGCTCCTTCTTGTTGTCCTTTGTCTTATCATCTTTGTTTTCTTGCCTCGGTATTGCAACATGTTTATTGTCTGAATCAGTTAACACCTCAAAGCTATTTCCTATGTCCAAGATGTTGCCCACCCCTTAGTTTCTGGGAATGCCATTTTTCTTGAAACTTTTCCTCTTTGTAGATGCAACAAACTCTTCCTCTTCCTTCTCAACACCTGGGTTACTGCTTTCATCTTTCTCTTGCACTTTGTCTGACTTCTTGTAAGGTGTTGCTATACCCTCTTCATTTTTCTCTGTGTGCTTGGAGCTTGTCAGTGCAGCTTCCTCAATTCTTGGTTTCTCCTTCCAAACTTTCCTTGTAGCAGATTTCTCTACAATACTGACATGCACCTCCTTTCCATCTTTGCAATCTTCTTCTTTATGACCAAAGGCTCTGCACTTCATTCACATGGTGGGGATGTAGTCAAATTCAATCAAAATAGGAATAAGGTCCCGACCATTCATGTTCAGTCAAACTACCTTTGTCGTCTTCTCCTCGGCATTCAACTCCACCAACACCCGAGCTTCTAAGACCTCAAGTGACCTTTCATCGACGTGGAGCACCTTTCTAGCACCCACTATGATTATGTCCATAGATCACTTTTTTCATGAGCACCCAAACGACTTCAACGAGACCCATGTGAGAATGGTGGCAAACACCTCCTTCTTCAGTTCATCCCATGGCTATAGTCCTTCGCTACCACTAGTTGTGAGTCAAACCACCTTGGACCGAGATCAAGAACAACCTTCTTGTCCATTGAGTTGGAGAAGCATACAAGAAAGATCCCATTATCCCTAGAGAGAAGGTCGATACTTCCCTTCGGCTTCCAAGTTCTCACAATCCATGCTCAGAAGTGAGGAAAATATAGCTGATTTCCAAACACATAAGTCATTACAGTAAATTCCCATAGATTCCTCATCTGATCAAAATCCTCAGTCTCCAGTTCTACTTGTACCATGCCTCCTGCCTGAATCGATTCTGGGTGTTCTTCCTTCTCCCTGCGAGGAGCTGGTTGATTAAGATTCTACATCCACTCGTATCGAGGAGCCTGGAGTTACCCACTAGCTTCCCATTCTGGCCACTTAGGGTTAGGGTTCTACCCTCCGTTAGAAGGCCCGACTGTTGTGCCAGAAGCATCACTGCTACCCTGGGTCATGGTCGGGATTGGGAATAGGGATTTGATGGGGGTGGTGATGGTGGGTTGGACGATGGGAGAGGGGGTGTCCCCCATTGTGGTCTTCGTTCCAGGGGCAATCTCCTAGTGAGTCACCAGAGCATGACCCAGTTACTTTTGACATGTAGAGTGTTACTTTACACTATAAACTTTTGATTTTCATTTATAGATAGTTACGTTTGTAACAAAAGATTTCAAAATAAGGTTACATATATATATCTTCTGTCTATTTTGTATGGGATTACTTTTTTATTCGTATAGTTACTTTTTGATCAACATAGTTACTTTTTTTATAAAAAAATTACTTTTCTGGTTAGAACAATTACTTTTTTGGTTGCTAGGTAGCGAAATCCAGGCTACCCGCATTGGTATTAAAGAAACAACCATATATATATATATATTTTTTTTTGAGAGCATACATATATATATATGCATATTTGTATGTATACAATCATTATTATATACATACATACATACATACAAACATTCAAACATACATACAACAAAGACACGACCACTCATCCTCTAGGGCTCTGGCTGGCGATGCACATGCGATCGCATGGGCGAATGTGACCCAAGGCATGGCACCTAGGGCTCTAGCCACCCCAGACAGAGGTATCCACCTACACACGAGTCACACCCCTCCACACACCACGTCCAAACCACCCGAAGCCAAAAGAGAGAGAAGTGAGACATAAGGGAACTCCAGCGATGCAACCCTAGCCCTGACCCACCAATGACAGAGGTAGAAGGAGGCACATCAATGATAAAAAAGGGTAGGAACCTAGTGCTCAAGCAGCCCCAGGTGTGAAAGGAAGACGAGATGAAGTTCGTCAAGCCTATCACGAAGGAAGTCAATATCCACATCATGCTCAATGAGGAGGAATTCAACCAGATGACAAATATCTGGGAATTCACAGAACTCATGTAAGTGGTCGGTAAACGACCCTTTTTACGCACATCTATTGGCCTGGATGCAGAGGATGTGGAAGCCCAAGGGTTCGATGGAGTTGATGTCAAGGGAGAACAATATGTTTCTACTTCGGTTCTCTAATGCAGCAGACAAGGAGACAGTCCTTAAGCAAGGACCTCAGTGGTTTGATTATCAACTTGTCGTTGTGAAAGACTACAAACATGGAGACAAATTACAGAAGGACGTGTTTGTTACAATCTCAGCCTAGATAACTGTGATGGAGTGGACTTTTAGAACCCTAAATGTCCAATGACACAAGTGAAGTCATGTATGTTGAGTTGTTTTGAGAATCACAAGTGTTTTTAGTAAAGTTAGAGTGTTAATTGAGGTTTATATAATGATTAAGATCCATAAGCTTATGCCTATTTGAGGAAATTAATTGATTGGTTAAATATTGATATATTGGTACCAAGATTTGATGAGATGTAGCAAGGATGATAACAAAGATATGTTTAAAGTTCTGTAACCTTTGATGTTCTTAGATGGAGTTGTGTAGGTATGCATATAGTGATAAGGTGCTTTTGGTGTACATTGAGGTCTAATATCTCTTCAACCATAAGTTGTGATAAGCATAGTTTGGCTGAGACTGGTGGCATGAGTGAGCCACGGTTTGGCCTTCACAAAAGATCATCATGACCCTTGGCTACATCTGATGGCTGGGGAGATTGGTTTCATAGCAACAAGTCACAATCTCTTTTAGAATAGGTTTCTCCCATGTCTTCGAGTAACCTTGTCGTGGGTTGAGGAGTGGACGGAGCAGGCGGTTTCCTACACCTGATTGTGGCTACCCACACAGTCCTTGCTTGCATCGGTTTGTGTTAAGAATAGTGAGAGCAGGATCCCTTCTCCCACAACCCCGAGAGCTAGCCGACGACTCACAACAGGTTGCGTGAGGGACCTTGAGGAGAAGGAAAAGGACGTCGTCCACCCTGGCGCCCACACCGGTGCGAGAAGCCAAGCGGAGCCGAGCCGGAGAAGCTAGGAGAGCCACGGAGGTGCTAGTTCGGGAGCAAGCAGACGACGGTGGCGTGCGCTGCAAACAGGGGAGGGGGGCACCGTGTTCGTGAACGAACACGACTGTGGCGGCCTACCCACACCCGTGGTGTGCCGCGGAGAGAGAAAGAAGGGCAGACCGGGCTGACAGGCACAGAGGTCGGGAGGAGTACTCGGTGGTCCTGATTGCTCGCTAGAGAAGACCCAACCTCGCAGCGGTGCCTTGAGAAGAGGCCTTTTGCCTCTTTTCTCCGCCCCTACAGAGGTCGACGGAGGTGAGCTTCCCTAGCCGCAAGGAGCTTCCACGGAGGAGGTGGCCTCAAGGCCGAAGATGCTGAGGGAGACTGGACGAGGTCCAAGGCAGCACCATCTGAAGCCGAGGAGCGGATAGCGGCACCTATCCCTCACCCGAGGTCCAGCTTTGCGGCGGCGCCATAGCCAGGAGTGGGTGTCTGCTCGCTCACCCAAGGGGGACCAGGCGACGGCAGTTGCGGCACACAGGCGTCGTGTGAGGAGAAAAGAACGCACGCTGCGTTAAACGGAACGAAGAAAGAAAGGAGAAGGATCGGTTGGTCCAGCTGCTGAACTGGGTCCAGGTGACCGTGAACCACCGGCCCAGCCAAGGAAAGGAGCCGCCCCCTTAGTGGACACATGGCAGTCCCGTATAGGCCCAAAAAGGTAAAATGCTCATATCTCCTTTAATTCACAGTAAATAGCCCGTTGATCCGAAAAATACAAATAAGGTACCATTTTTCTCAAAAAATTGTGTAGAACACAATGGAAACATAATATCAGGCTTTTGACGATCTCATATCAGCGTAATCATGTAAGAGGTGTAAGGCTTGTTTAATGGATAATAAATATCAAGTGATGTTCTAAAATTATGAGAAAATGTTTGTAACTCCATAATAATGATTATAATGCACCTGATGTCAAGGATGATCATGTTGATGTATGAAATCTTGTAATTTTCTCTATATGCCATTTTAGGGCTAATAACCCTAATAAAATGCAATAAATACATACATGCTCTATAAATGATGAAATTTACAGCGTAAGCTCATATCCGTATATGAAACCTCAGTTTTAATTATGAGATCATAATGATGAACAAAATCCATGTTATATGAAGATGAATCTTAATACATGTTATAAAACCCTAATCTCGGTTAATGATGTAACCTAGGGTTAATTAATGTGCACAAAAATGCCATGGAAGATAATGTTCAGATAATGGACCATAATCTATAAAATGACATCAGTCAGATAATTCTAAGTCAAGAAGACAAGTAATAATGTATATAACCTAATGAGATAAGCAAACCCTAATGGATATGACTAGGGTTAGTTAAGATGAGAACCTGATGATAGTATATGATCTTGTCTTGATCAGGTTTAACAAAGATGTAGATGACATCAGGGATGTGATTAGGTTGTCTTTCTTGATCAAGGTACGCCATTACCTCTTACTTGGCTTATTATACAATATGCTTGTGTTATATGCATAGTAAAATACTTGGCATATGATATTGGATGAAATGATTATTCTTGTATGATATGTTGTATGATTCTCTGTACTTATGGATATGAACACTTGAAACATAATATATATGTTCCATTATATGAAAGCACTAACTCTTTGGCAGTGTGCTTGGAAGTGACCTAACTCTTTGGTAGTGGTCACATTGTACATATGACCTAACTCTTTGGTAGTGGTCTGACCTAACTCTTTGGTAGTGGTCACCTTGTACAAATGATCTAAATCTTTGGTAGTGATCATAAAGGCCTTGGTATATAATGGAAAATAAGCTTAAAATATGTGTTTTCTTTTGTTAAGGAATATCTTTGTGCAAGTATAAGCTTTTCTTATATTTCTTTATAACTGCCAAGTATTAGTTTTATCTTATTGCCAAGATATGATGAGAGGTAAATAAAAGACACGTAGGCGTACTCAGTACAATATTCTTGAATATTGTGCTGATGTGTACCGCATGTAATCTTTTGTTTAGGTTGTGGTTATGCTCTTGAAGATCCAGGATAGTTGAGAGTTGTGTGGCGAGCTGATGTACAGGTGGACCTGTTGTCTTAACATCCTGTTGTCTAGATGTAGTACATGTATATGTATAGTTTGTTGTTCAATATGTAATATCAAATGTTGTAACAATTCATTATGTAATTATATGTTGAATGGTGAACATGTGTGTATGGTTTGTTTATTGTTCATGTACATGTGCTACTGATTGTTTCCTACTGACTCCATTGATTTTCTTCTTCTTAGCCTAGTGTGGGATGCTTAAATTGGGTTTCTCGCTGACTTGAGGGTTTCAATTTGGACATCACACATCAGATTAAGTTTTAGAAAATCCGGGGACGTCACAGGTGGTATCAGAGCATGAACAATAGCAAATCCTTACATTTGTTCATTATGCAACTCAAAACAAAAGAACTTTGAACTTAATAATATTTTAGGGTTAGATTAGTCGTATTTTAGAGACTAGATCTGACCTAGCCTCTAGGTTAGCACCTAGATGTCTGAGAACTAGGTCTAGACTGGTTCTTGTTGAGCTGCAAGTCCTTAGATGTCATTCTTTCCTTGTAGTGCAGCAGTATGGGACGTTGCACTATTTGGAAATGACGTGCATCAAGGGAAGAGAAACCCTAGACATATGGCGATCGTTGTCTAGAGTAGCTACACTAGTCTACACCATGTTCTCACCCTTTTCACTAGTTTTCATGACACTGTACTCTCTACTATGTGTGGGACACTCATTTTCAGGATTTGGTTTTTTATTCCAAACGGATTGAACCCTGATAGTTTTCTCTGACGCATGTTTTATCAGAGAAAAACTATATAATATTTTATTATGTATATGTATTACAAAAATGTGTCCCCACACATGTATGAGTAGGAGGTGTTCATGCAACCTAAGTGAAAATGATGACATCAGTCTAGAAGAGAGGGTAGTTCTAGATTAGATGTCTAGAGCCTTTTTGAAATATATATATATGATAGATGGAATAGATAGAATAAGTTTGATGATATGATCTAAGTCTTACATAGATGACATAAGATGGTTATGATGATCTATGTATGTCTTCGAGGACTTAAGTTTAGTTTTGAGGATTTGAGATAAGTTTTGATGATGCAAGTATGCATTCTTTTATATGATAAGATATGATAAGTTAAGACAAGGTTGTGAGTCAGCAAGAGCCTCAAACTCTTTTAGAAAGGAGAACCTCTAGTATTAGGACCAGTTTCGGGGTCAACTCCAGAGAGAGTGAGACCCGCTGGGAGAAGGTCAGAGAACCTAAACACCAAGATATGAGAATGATGAGATATGTGATATGATATGTCCTAAACTAGAATACTCCCGATTGAATGAGTTGAGTTTCCTAATGCATGATTCCTATAGTTATCTTGAACCCTAGATGTCCTTGGGAAGACCAAACCCTAGAGACAAAGAGAGGCTGGTTATGTGTGCATATGTGAGTATGAATATGAGAACCTGCCATCTGGGTGAGGGAGAGAGCCCAAGACCCCGGAGGAGTAGCTATGTTAGTTTTGTGAAGCCTCATGCTCGGGTTGGTGGTTTCCCACATAGGAATCTAGTGGTGTATATAAGAGAGCTTTGGGTAAGATGTTTTATGGGTAGAGACCTATGAAGAGTATGTCATAGCATGTTTTGGTTTGTGTTTTTGTGGCTAGAGCTTGGAAAGCCATCACTAGTGCCAATGAGGTATACCTGTGAACCCTATACTAAGAGAGGAAAGATAAGTTTTTGTCTATGAGATACTCATAGAGTTGAGTTGGCTCAGAGAGACTGAGCATGTTACTACCCTCGTGGTATGGGTTAGGAGAACCTCAATTGGACTAGACAAAGTTTTGATATATGTTTAACAAGTCACTCACATAAGTTTGTTTAGCACAACCATGATATAATAATTGTAAGCACGTGATCTAATCTCGAGACATGATGTATATGCATGATATGATGGAAACCTAGATATGGTTTAATAGATATCAGTGCATAAATGGTTAACCATGTACATGATTAATGATAATAATGTGATATCATTGGTTGAGCTTGTGATGAAATCACTAGTAAATGTTGTAATTTGTTATGAGCAATTAAATAAGACCTTTTGAATGGAACATGTTGCATGAGGTGTTAATCTTAGTGCTTAATAAAGATGAAAAATATAATTTGACAGTTAGCACAACATAATGCTTTTGACACCTTGATATGATCCAGTTGGACAAAGAGAGTTAATGATAATTAACTGCCTCCTAAAAGGCATATGTTAATGATGAACATGTTCTAACAATGAACTAAATAAAATGTTGATGACACCTTGATGTATGGGTTAACTTGGGTTAACTCCTTGGGAACATGGTAATATGATGTTGAATAATAACGCATGAATAAAGATGAAGATGCAACCCTAATATGCAAGATATGGAATGACATAAGCTAAGCTTCTAAACCTTGAGTTCAACCCTGAATGGAGTGTTTGTGCTCCCAAGATGGTTGTAAAATTCCTAATAGTGCTTTGCACACCTGGTTCTAGATAACCTTCCAGATATGTTACACATAGAATAGTGCCTACATGTGGATGAAGGCAAGATAAGGTTTTCCCTGGAAGTATGAGTATGGTTTACTTTCAAGGACAAAAGTTCTTTTAAGATGTATATGATGTGACAAAGTGGGTTTTTTGGCTTGATTCTGAGGACGGAATTTCTTTTAAGGTGTGTAGGATGTGATGGAGTGGACTTTTAGAACCCTAAATGTCTAATGACACAAGTGAAGTCATGTATGTTGAGTTGTTTTGAGAATCACAAGTGTTTTTAGTAAAGTTAGAGTGTTAATTGAGGTTTATATAATGATTAAGATCCATAAGCTTATGCCTATTTGAGGAAATTAATTGATTGGTTAAATATTGATATATTGGGACCAAGATTTGATGAGATGTAGCAAGGATGATAACAAAGCTATGTTTAAAGTTCCGTAACCTTTGATGTTCTTAGATGGAGTTGTGTAGATATGCATATAGTGATAAGGTGCTTTTGGTGTACATCAAGGTCTAATATCTCTTCAACCATAAGTTGTGATAAGCATAGTTTGGCTGAGACCAGTGGCATGAGTGAGCCACGGTTTGGCCTTCACAAAAGATCATCGTGACCCTTGGCTACATCTGATGGCTGGGGAGATTGGTTTCATAGCAACAAGTCACAATCTCGTTTAGAATAGGTTTCTCCCACGTCTTCGAGTAACCTTGTCGTGGGTTGAGGAGTGGACAGAGCAGGCAGTTTCCTACACCTGATTGTGGCTACCCACAGAGTCCTTGCTTGCATCGGTTTGTGTTAAGAATAGTGAGAGCGGGAGCCCTTCTCCCACAACCCCGAGAGCTAGCCGACGACTCATAGCAGGTTGCGTGAGGGACCTTGAGGAGAAGGAAAAGGACGTCGGCCACCCTGGCGCCCACACCGGTGCGAGAAGCCAAGCGGAGCCGAGCCGGAGAAGCTAGGAGAGCCACGAAGGTGCTAGTTCGGGAGCAAGCAGACGGCAGTGGCGTGCGCTGCGGACAGGGGATGCGGGCGCCAGGTTCATGAACGAACACGACCGTGGCGGCTGCCCACACCCGTGGTGTGCCGCGGAGAGAGAAAGAAGGGCGGACCGGGCTGACAGGCACAGATGTCGGGAGGAGTACTCGGTGGTCCTGATTGCTCGCTAGAGAAGACCCAACCTCGCAGCAGTGCCTTGAGAAGAGGCCTTTTGCCTCTTTTCTCCACCCCTACAGAGGCCGACGGCGGTGAGCTTCCCCAGCCGCAAGGAGCTTCCACGGAGGAGGTGGCCTCAAGGCCGAAGATGCTGAGGGAGCCTGGACGAGGTCCAAGGCAGCACCATCTAAAGCCGAGGAGGGGATAGCGACACCTATCCCTCACCGGAGGTCCATCTTTGTGGCGACGCCATAGCCAGGAGTGGGTGTCCGCTCGCTCGCCCAAGGGGGACCACGCGATGGCGGTTGTGGCACGCAGGCGTCGTGCGAGGAGAAAAGAACGCACGCTGCGTTAAACAGAACGAAGAAAGAAAGGGGAAGGACCGGTTGGTCCAGCTGCTGAACCGGGTCCAGGTGACTGTGAACCACCGGCCCAGCCAAGGAAAGGAGCCGCCCCCTTAGTGGACACGTGGCAGTCCCGTATAGGCCCAAAAAGGTAAAATGCTCATATCTCCTTTAATTCACAGTAAATAGCCCGTTGATCCGAAAAATACAAATAAGGTACCGTTTTTCTCAGAAAATTGTGTAGAACACAATGGAAACATAATATCAGGATTTCGATGATCTAATATCAGAGTAATCATGTAAGAAGTGTAAGGCTTGTTTAATGGATAATAAATATCAAGTGATGTTCTAAAATTACGAGAAAATGTCCGTAACTCCATAATAATGATTATAATGCACCTGATGTCAAGGATGATCATGTTGATGTACGAAATCTTGTAATTTGCTCTATATGCCGTTTTAGGGCTAATAACCCTAATAAAATGCAATAAATACATACATGCTCTATAAATGATGAAATTTACAGCGTAAGCTCATATCCGTATATGAAACCTCAGTTTTAATTATGAGATCATAATGATGAACAAAATCCATGTTATATGAAGATGAATCTTAATACATGTTATAAAACCCTAATCTCGGTTAATGATGTAACCTAGGGTTAATTAATGTGCACAAAAATGCCATGGAAGATAATGTTCAGATAATGGACCATAATCTATAAAATGACATCAGTAAGATAATTCTAAGTCAAGAAGACAAGTAATAATGTATATAACCTAATGAGATAAGCAAACCCTAATGGATACGACTAGGGTTAGTTAAGATGAGAACCTGATGATAGTATATGATCTTGTCTTGATCAGGTTTAACAAAGATGTAGATGACATCAGGGATGTGATTAGGTTGTCTTTCTTGATCAAGGTACGCCATTACCTCTTACTTGGCTTATTATACAATATGCTTGTGTTATATGCATAGTAAAATACTTGGCATATGATATTGGATGAAATGATTATTCTTGTATGATATGTTGTATGATTCTATGTACTTATGGCTATGAACACTTGAAACATAATATATCTGTTCCATTATATGAAAGCACTAACTCTTTGGCAGTGTGCTTGGAAGTGAACTAACTCTTTGGTAGTGGTCACATTGTACATATGACCTAACTCTTTGGTAGTGGTCTGACCTAACTCTTTGGTAGTGGTCACCTTGTACAAGTGATCTAACTCTTTGGTAGTGATCATAAAGGCCTTGGTATATAATGGAAAATAAGCTTAAAATATGTGTTCTCTTTTGTTAATGAATATCTTTGTGCAAGTATAAGCTTTTCTTATATTTCTTTATAACTGCCAAGTATTAGTTTTATCTTATTGCCAAGATATGATGAGAGGTAAATAAAAGACACGTAGGCGTACTCAGTACTATATTCTTGAATATTGTGCTGACGTGTACCACATGTAATCTTTTGTTTAGGTTGTGGTTATGCTCTTGAAGATCCAGGATAGTTGAGAGTTGTGTGGCGAGCTGATGTACAGGTGGACCTGTTGTCTTAACATCCTGTTGTCTAGATGTAGTACATGTATATGTATAGTTTGTTGTTCAATATGTAATATCAAATGTTGTAACAATTCATTATGTAATTATATGTTGAATGGTGAACATGTGTGTATGGTTTGTTTATTGTTCATGTACATGTGCTACTGATTGTTTCCTTCTGACTCCATCAATTTTCTTCTTCTTAGCCTAGTGTGGGATGCTTAAATTGGGATTCTCGCTGAGGTGAGGGTTTCAATTTGGACATCACACATCAGATTAAGTTTTAGAAAATCCGGGGACGTCACAATAACCATAAACTCATTCAGACAATCATGGATGAAGCAGGAAGTGGGGATGATTGCGGCAGGAGTTGGAAGTGTCCTGTATAGGGATGAAAAATCCTTGGAAGGAGACACAACAAAAGTCCTGGTTGAACTGGCAGCTGACAGTCTGACCCCGATGAAATTATGGCTCAATGTTAAGGCCCATGAGGCGATCCCAGTTAAGATTGAATATGACTATGTGCTACCAAGATGCAATAGTTGTAAGGCTTGGGCACACTGATTGTGAGGAGGAGAAGAATACACAAGATCCCAAACTAGAAAAGATATGGAAAGTGAAGAAGAAAAACAAGTTAGAGGAGAAAGGGGCGTATCAAGAGCCCAAGGATAATCGTTCTACTAAAGAAGAAACAAAGAGTGCAAACAATGGAGAAACAAACTCCAAGTAGGTAGAGAAAAATGAAGAGGGGCCATCAATGCCTTACAAGGAGTCAGACAAAGTACAGGAGAAAGATGAAAGTAGTAACCTAGGCACTGAGAAGGAAGAGGGAGAGTTCAATTCTTTATACAAAGAGGAAAAGCTTCACGAAAAATGACATTCCCAGAAATCAAGGGGTTGGTAGCATCTTGGACACATGAAATAGCTCTAAGGCATTAATTGATTTATACAATGAAGATGTTGCAATACCGAGGCAAAAAAGAAAGATGATAAGAGGAAGGACAACCAGAAGGAGCTGAGCAGGTGAATCAGATCCCAAAAAACCCATTAATATGCCCATGCTTCTATGGAATATTAAAGGAGGGTGTGATAGGAGTAAGAAGATGGAGATCCGGGAATGGATTTCTACTTGTGGTTACTCTTTGACTGCATTGGTGGAAAAAAAATAAAAGAAAAGAAAAAACAACATTAAATATTTGTTTCCATAGGGATGGGAGCATGTATCTAATGTAGCATGTGCTAAGGTAGCCAGAGTCTGTGTGACTTGAAAACCAAATACTTGGTAGGTGACAATGATACAGATGTCAGACCAACATTTTATAGTAGAATACATAAATAATGGGGGTTTGCAGATGTGGGTGACATCTATGTATGCTCTTAATGACATAAAAGCTAGATTGGATCTATGGAAGGAGCTGATTTCTATTTCTAGACTGGTAATAATACTTTGGCTGGTGATTGGAGACTTCAATGGTATCCAGATGTAGGCAGAGAAAAGAGGTAGGATACTAGCATTAAATGCAAAGATTGACACTTTCAACCATACTATAGATGAAGCTGGTTTGTTTGAGCTACCAATGAATGGTGGTGATATCTTCACATGGAACAATGAAAGGAGCCCAAAAGATAGAATTGCAAGCAAGCTAGATAGAGCACTGGTGAATGATGAATGGCTATGTATTTTTCCTATGGTACATGTGAAGTCAGGTGGGTCTAAACTAAGTGATCATGCTCCTATTTTAGTCCAGATTACAGAAAAGAAGCAGAAAAGAAGACTCTTTCAGTTCCTAAATTGTTGGGCTGATTGGATGGGCTTCAATGACATCATAAAAGAGGCATGGGATGTACAAGTGACAAGGAACCCAATGTTTATTTTTGCAAAATAGTTGGAGAATACTAAAGAAGCACTTAAAAGATTGGCCAAGAATGAAGTTAATTTTCCAAATTTACTAGTGGAAACAAAAAGAGAATGTAGAGATGTCAGAGTAAGATTACTGTGATGACCGTCTTGCAAAAATAAGATCAATGAATTTAAACTAATGCAGAAGCATTTCGTTAGCAGCGGAATTATTGAAAATCAAAAAAATTTAAAACTTTTTGTAAAGAGATCTACAAACTGTGAAACTCTTTTATAAAGAAACAAGATAAGTTTATTTACAAATGGATTCACCATTACATCTCTGTAATATCACATCTTGAGAGTCACAACATCAACTGCCATGTTAACTGTATAAGGCAAGATACAAAAATCTCGAGGCATTACGCCAAAATCTCATATCTATTTAAAACATCTAAAGACTCCTAGGACCTGAGAGTACAGAGACGACACATAGGACTCTCTATATACAAGAATTGACAGACAGTGTCTCCACCTGAGGATCACTGTTGTCCCTGATGTTGCTGCTGCTCACTCACTGAGGGGTTTCTTCGTCCTCGACGTCTACCTAAAAAGTCAAATCCCATGGGGGTGAGACAATTGAATAATTTTCCCAACGAGAGTTATAAATCTTCGCCAAAAGTATTGTTATTGCAATAAATTAATAGCATTGAGCAATAGAATTATAAATACTTAATAGCAGGCAATTTATTAAATAAGCTAAGTAGAGAAGTATTCTCTATGCAATTATTTCAATTATAACTTGATTGAATGACAAGACATATATCAATAAGGAATATGAAGAACATGTATATTATCTATCCAACTAGGACATTATAAACAATGTATCATCAATCATTGTTTCTCATAGTTCAACCTAAGCAATTATGCTACACGGCTGATTATGTTTCTCAAACATATTTATGCCCTAAGGAGATGAGATATACCGTTCATACTCCAACCGACCATTACAAAATCACAGTCGGTACCATACATAGGTCATCAGAAGAGCCGGATTCCTATGACCTCATCTTCCTCAATCAGTGTGAGGTACAACATGCAGGGCATCTTGTGTCTCTGCTATAATAGCTTTCCAGGGTATTCTGGCAACTTCACTATTAGAGTTATAGTGGCATGTTGTACTCTCTTCTCAATTGAGGGATTTCTTGTTTATCTCTCATCGATGTGGCATTTGCAACATCATCGGGAGATTTGTGATACATCATCCCGTCATAAACATATAATGAAGGATTGAGAGATTTGATGTTTATCTCACATCAATTCCTCCATTAGGACGTAAGGATATTTGCGTCCATAACCCCCACATACTCAAAAGTATGCTTTTTAGGAGTTCCCTTAGGAAAACCTATTTCACCATCATTTAATTTATGACTATGATGGATCTATGGTCACAGCTCTACATGATATCATTATACTTGATTAGTTAAGTACATTATTGCATTCTTTTATCATCATACATGTTTTCAAACATAGACCAATAAGACAATTGCTATAAAGAAAGAGTAGTAATTGTACCAAGTTCATATCACATATTGTTAACATTGGGATATCAATCCCTAACCATCTCATCATTATGATTCAGGAATGTGGGTATTCAAACCCTTAGATCATCAAAACACATGTTACCAAGTAACATATTGCCATCAAGTCATTTAACAGTATGAACATGATTGTAGCAATGCAGATATTTCTCATGGCTCATACAGTCTATCAATTTCATTTGTTACCTCTTACTAGGCAACATAGCATATCATTACTTTCAAAGCTTATAAAGTGCTTTCAATGAATATGGCATCATAATCCTTACCTGGCTATGCTCACTTCTTTATAAAGACCTGCATGACTAACACAATTGATATCATGCACATTATATCTGTATCAGCACAATACAAATTATTTCCAAGTCAAGTATAGAACACCACGGCCGTGCTATCTTGCACGGTCGTGCTACAGAAGATTACCACGACCGTTTTACATCACCACGGCTGGTTTCTAGGGTTAGGGTTTCGTATTCAATTTAATTAGGGTTTTCCAACCCCTTTAGCTTAAAAAGGTATAGTGATTCCTCATTTCATAATTCAATTAAAGAGCTTCATGCGATAAAGCATAACCTAGAATTAGGGTTTACTGTTCATATCATAATATGTCCCTAGATTAGCGTTTACTATTCATATTATAATGTATTAAGATCATACCATCATCATGTATGAGGATTAATTCCATTAATGCCCTCAAATGAGGGTTAAGATTCATTAACCATCATAATTAGGGTTTTCATGATCTCACTATGAAGGATCATACTCTAATTAGATGTATTCATACATATTGGAAGTTTATTACTTGATTATCATTCATATAGGAAGTCTTCCCTCTCCTCTTTCTATCAGATGATATTTGCATCACCCTTGATTAGGCTAAGTCAATTCAATATTATCATCTTGGGTCATGTCATTACTATTGCAATTATTAAGGCTTACTCATTCAAAGAGTATAACTCACTCTATCCCATCAAGGGTATCTTTGTTATAGTCATCGTTGATTGCATCATATCTGAATCAACTAATTACTCGGTCCTTTAATCACATTAAGTATCCATAAGGTTTAGGTTAATCAACCACTAAACCATCTTGACCACTAAGGCATCAAACGATCTTGACCTTTTTAGACCTCAAACGGTCTTGCATACTAAACCCCCAAACGGTCTTGGACAGACCTTGAAACCATTTGGTGTTGAAGACCGTTTGGTCTTGTTGACTTTTGAAACTGTTTGGTCAAGTGCACACTCAAGACCGTTTGCCCAAGATGGGGGTGAAGACTGTTTGGTCATGAAGACCATTTGGTCAAGTTTGACTTTGAAACCGCAAGTACATAATCGATCTTGAAACCGCATGAGACCAAACAGTTTGGGATATTTTGGTCCCAAACGGTCTTGAGACCGTTTGGACCCAAACGTTCTTGAGACCGTTTGGTCCAAACCACCTCAAAATTGCAAGGACCAAAAAGTGTATCAACCAAATCAATTGAGTTAATTAGGTCAACCCTTAACTGATTTGACACTCAATTGACCCTCAATTGATCATCAATTAAGACTTGGATCAATTGGATTATGGTTTGAAAATCGATGACTCTTCAACATACTTCAATGTGAGTCTAATTAATTTGAAACCATTGAACCATTATTCAATTTGGTCATGACCTGACCCCAAACGGTCTTGGGATCGTTTGGATGACCTCCAAATGGTCTTGAGACCGTTTGCCCAAGTCAACACCAAAAACTAACTCAACCAATTAAGGTTTGGCTCATTGGATTGATTACTAGGTCAACAATCAACTGCACTTTTTGGTTACCTTTAGATCTTCAACCACTTGACCATAGTCAATCCCTAGACCTCTAAACGGTCTTGGGTTACTCCCAAATGGTGTTGAGATCGTTTGTATACCCTCCAAACAGTCATGAGACCGTTTTCCCATTATTTTATCAAAAACCAAGTCATTCAATTAGGGATTGGATATTGAAATTGGTCACTAAAATCAGCAATCGATTACTCATCAACTTGATATCATTGGATCCTCAATTGGTCAACCATGATTAACCCTAGACCTCCAAATGGTCTTGGGTGATCACCAAACGGTCTTGAGACCGTTTGGATGATCCCCAAATGGTTTTGAAACCATTTAGGCCACTCAACCCAAACTTCAACATAATACTATTATTGAAATAAGCAAATGACCCGATTAGGGTTTAGGTGATTAATGGGTCTTCAATTGGTGATTCACTTGGAATTAATTGATGATTTGTTGTAGGTAATTAGTCTACATTATTCACAACAGACCTCCAAATGATCAACGCCTGGTCAACACCTCCAAACGGTCTTGTACTGTTTGCTTTTATGCGGTTTGATTGAAATCGTTTGCATTCAAACGGTTTGAAACCGTTTGCAAAAGGTGAGAGACTGTTTGTTAAAGGAAAAATTTGGATAAACATCTAGATTAATGTCACCTTTTTCTACCTCAAGAACAAGGGCTGTTCTTCATAGAATTGATAGAAAGAACACTAGAGTAGCAAAGGAAGAAGAATAACTAACGATTTTTCAGGGAGATGAAGATGCATAAACAAAGCTCAAGGTTTAGAGTCATAAAACCAACCTCTAGGACTGATCCAGAGCTCCAAGATTTGTAGCTTTAATGGTGGATGAAGCTCCAGGTGTTGTCCAAGCTTTGTTCTTCAAATTTTTGATGGAGAAGATGGCTAGAAAGAAGAATCGTGTGAAAAATACCAATAAACCAACCTTGTTTTATGGTTTCCACCATGAATTCGAGGTAGATGATGTTCAACACTTACCAAGTCAGATTGGTCGTCCTTCCTCTGGTCCATAGCTCCTTCTTGGTCAGTCCAAGAAAAGTGATGAGAGAGTGAAGCTAAGGAACGATCCTTTGGTGTGTAGAAAAAGTTGCTTATATATTTATGGGTATTCTAGGCAAAGAAAAAGATTGTTATCTCTTTTACTCCCAAATTATTTCCACCACAACTTCCTCCACCCTTGGCCACATTTCCACCTCCTAACCACATGCAAAACTCCCTCATTATCCAAGGATAAAAGGAAAAGAAACAAAACACCTTAAAGAGTTGTATATTTATCCATCTTTATTGGATATTACTTAATATATTATTAGTGTGGGTATTTTCCACTTCTACCATGATCATTCAAATGAGGCTCCCTTCTCATTTCCTTTGCTCTACTTGATGCCAAGAAACATGAGACATCCTCTAGATGGTATAATTACATGTTGGTCCCTAGGTTTTGGGTAAATTACACATTACACCAAAACTAGGTTTTAAAGCACAAGGATTGCTCTTCAAGCTATATCTTGGTGCTCAAGCTTGTGGAATCCATATCACTACATCATATACACTCTTATGATGTCTTAAAAATTAAAGGAACATATTAATATGTGCAAATTGCAAATAAACTCCTCAACTTAGGTAATTTGCACTTTAGTCCGTTATTAACAAAACAATGTTTCAACATTATGCAAAAAGGACTGAAATTGGAATATAAGTTTCTCAAAAGCCTTAATTACATTTCATAGGATAAACACAACCATATAATTACTTATTTAAGCAAAACACCTAGGGTTAGTACATAACCCATGTCAGGGATGTTACAAATTATCCACCCCTTACAAGGATTTCATCCCCGAAATCATCACAAAACACATTAGGAGAAAAGAGTTGGGTATTTCCTCCTCATCTCTTCCTCTAGTTCCCACGTAGCTTCTTCAATGCCACGGTGGTTCCAGAGGACTTTCACAAGACTTATGCCTTTCTTTTTCAACTTTTTAATTCTTCTATCAAGAATTGATACAGGCCCTTCTTCATAAGATACATCATCATTCAACTCTATTTCCATAGGTTGCAGAACTGATTCTGTATAAGGATGACATTTCCTTAACATGGAAATGTGGAACACTGGGTGTAACTTTTGCAGCTCTGGTGGTAACTCTAGTTTATAAGCTACCTTTCCAATCCGTTCAATGATTGGATAAGGCCCCATAAACCTAGGAGCTAACTTTCCTTTCCTTCCAAATCTAAGAAATCCTTTCCAAGGTGAGACTTTGAGGTACACTCTGTCTCCAACCTGGAATTCTAAAGGTCTATGACTCTTATTAGCATGACTTCTGCCTATCATGTGCAGTCTTTAACTATTGTTGTATGATTTTAATCTTCTTAGTGGTCTGCTGCACAAGATCAGGACCTAAAAGTTGATATTCACCAGTTTCATACCAACATAGGGGTGATATACAACGTCTACCATACAAAGCTTCATAAGGTGCCATGTCAATGCTATGTTGATAGCTATTGTTATAGGCAAACTCTATCAAGCTTAGGTGCAGATCCCAACCTCCTGTAAACTGGAGAACACACGCTCTAAGCAAGTCTTCTAAAGTCTGTATAGTCCTTTGTGATTGTCCATCAGTCTAAGGATGAAAGGTTGTACTAAACCTTAACTGTGTGCCTAAGGCTTTATGAAGTCGCTCCCAAAAATGACTCGTAAACTGGGGACCTCTGTCAGAAATAATGGTAATTGGGACTCCATGCAGTCGTACTATCTCATCTACATACAATTGTGCCAGCTTCTCAGCAGAATAGGTTGTTTTGATAGGTAAGAAATGTGCTATCTTTGTCAACCTATCAACTATTACCTAGATGGAATCATGTCCTTTGGTTGTTCTGGGTAATCCAACCACAAAATCCATGGTTACATGATCCCACTTCCACTGTGGTATGGGTAAAGGTTGCATTGTTCCTACAGGCTTCTGGTGTTCAGTTTTAACTTGTTGACACACATGACACCGCATAACAAACTCAGCAACGTCCTTCTTCAAACCAGGCCACCAATACATATCTTTCAAGTTACGATACATCTTGGTTCTTCCTGAATGCATAACATACATTGAAGAATGAGCTTCTTCCAGGAATAACTTCCTTAGGTTATCCACATCTGATACTATCATCCTACCATGATAACAAGCTACTTGATCATCTGAATAATGGAACCCTCCTCGTTTCTCATTACCATACTCCGATCTAATCTGCTGCACTGCAACATCAACTTGTTGTGCCTCCTTAATCTGTTGTCTCAGGGTAGGTTTTATATGCATCTCAGCTAACAGTCCAGATAACAACGATACTCTTAACTGTACATTATCCTTCCTTAAAGAGATAAGCATATCCCTTATAGAGCATACCAAAGAATTCAGCTATGCTCTATCTAAGGCTGGTGTTGCTGATTTCCTACTAAAAGCATCAGCAACTACATTGGCCTTTCCAAGATGGTAATCAATTGTACAATCATAGTCCTTGATTAACTCCATCCAGCGGCATTGCCTCATATTAAGCTCATGCTGATAAAAGATATACTTAAGGTTCTTATGGTCTATGAAAATCTGGAATGTCTCTCCATAAAGATAATGTCTCTAGATTTTCAAGGCATGAACTACAACAACTAGTTCTAGATCGTGTGTCGGATAATTCTCCTCGTGTTTCTTAAGCTGTTGAGAAGCAAAAGAAATCACTTGTTTATCCTACATCAACATACATCCTAGTCCATTCTTAGAGGCATCACAGAAAACTATATATCCTTTTCCTTGTTCAGGTAACACCAGCACAGGTGCACTTGTCAACCTCTCCTTTAACAGCTGAAAAGATTGCTGACACTTATCACTCCAGGAAAAAGGAACATCCTTCATAGTCAACTTAGTCAAGGGTAAAGCAATAGAACTAAAGTTCTTAATGAACCTTCGATAATAGCCTGCCAACCCTAAGAAACTACGGATCTCCATCGGTGTCTTCGGTTGTTCCCATTGCAGGACAGATTCTACCTTTTTAGGGTCAACACGTATACCTGAAGCAGATATTGCGTGTCCAAGAAAAGAAACTTCTGGTAACCAGAACTCACACTTGCTAAACTTAGCGTATAACTTATGCTTTCTTAGCAAAGTTAGAGCCTGACCAAGATGTTGTTCATGTTGCTGAGCATCTTTACTATAGATCAGGATATCATCTATGAAGACAACAACACACTGATCCAGAAAAGGTCAGAAGATTCTATTCATGAGTTCCATAAATGTAGCTGGTGCATTAGTTAGTCCAAACGACATAATTGTGAACTCATAGTGACCATACCTTAACCTGAAGGCAGACTTAGGTATGTCACCCTCCTTGATACGTAACTGGTGATATCCCAACCTCAAATCTATCTTTGAGAAGATGGTTGCACCACTCAACTGGTCAAAGAGATCATCAATCCTCGGCATAGGATACTTATTCTTTATCGTTACTTTATTTAACTGTCTATAATCAATGCACAACTGCATTGATCCATCTTTCTTTTTAACAAAGAGGACCGGAGCACCCCAGGGTGAAGTACTCGGTCGGATGAAACCCTTCTCAAGCAACTCTTGTGGTTGTTTCTTGAGTTCTTCCATCTCAGCAGGCGCCATGCTATAATGTGTTTGTGCTATAGGTTGCGTTTCCGGGATTAGATTAATCTCAAAGTCTATTTCTCGGGGCGGAGGTACGCCTAGAAGTTCTTCACGAAATACATCTTCGAATTCCCTGACTATCAGAACTTCAATAGGATTAGGACTCTCCATGGTGGTATCTACCACATGGGCCAAGAATGCATAACATCCTTGCCTCATCAACTTTTCAGCAAAAATAGCTGACACACGACATGTTGGTAGAATCTTTCTTTCTCCTTGAAAGATCCATGTGTCACTTTCATTAGTGAACACAACTTGCTTGGACTCACAATCCAAGACAACCTTATACCTTTCTAAGGTATCCATCCTAAGGATTACATCGAATCCATGCATCTCAAGTGGTATATGATCCACTTGAATGCGATGTTCAGAAAAGAAGAGGATGCAGGGAGAACATACCTCCTGTAACATAGCAGATCCCATCAAAGGAGTTTCTAACAACAAACTATCTACTCTATGACTTGTAGTCAGGTTGCAGTCAAGGATCACTCTTCGAATGATAAAGGAGTGCATAGCACCCGGATCAATTAAAATAGATACAACGCAAGATGTAAACATATCAGAATATAACAATTCCATATGACCTGCCACAACCCGAGGGTTGATCACTACATCAGGTGGATTTATTGCGTAGAATCTTGTCGTTGCTTGTGGTTGATTCAGTGTTCGATGACTGGGTGTCGATGATCCAGCTTGGGACGCTTGTCCACATCCTCTAGCATTGCCTGGAAACTATCTCCTTTGAGATCCTTGCTGACTCTGCCTTTGAGGTTGAGTTACACTCACTTCTCTGGCTCTACAATCTTTCATCAGATGTCCCATCTTTCCACATATATAACAACTTCTATTTAGTTGTTGTGGTATGGGTGGTCCTGTAACTGACATAAATTCTGAACTGTGAGCTCCTTCTAGCGGTAGGCTTCGTCCTCTACCCCTATTCGACGTCCACTGCGTCTGGGTACTGAATCTAGGTGGTGGTGTAGGCACAGAAAACCTAGGTTTCTTGAAATCTTTAGATGAGGATCCTTGGAACTGGGGATACATCCTCTTGTTCTTAGTCTGTCTCTTCTCTGACACAGACCTCTCTATCTCCCTGACTGACTCCACAAAGGTAGCAAACCTTTCCCTGTTCTCCAGAGCAGACACAGGGGTGGTCAACTCAGCGTTTAACCTCTTCTCAAAATGCCTAATCCTTTCTTCATCTGTAGTTGCCATATGCGGATAGAACCGCAACAACTCCATGAACTTAGCCTCATATTCACTAATGTTCATCGGTCCTTGTCTTAACCTCTCAAACTGAGAGATTTTCTCATCCAAGAACGTCTTAGGGAAGTATCTGTTGACAAATTCTCATCGAAATACTTCCCACGCAATCTCCACACCTGGCCTTTTCTGTTCTTCCATGGTCCACCAGTAACCAGCACTCCCCTTGAGAAGGTATACATCATGTCTAACCTTCTCAGCTTCTGGGTTGTTCAGGATTCTAAAGGCCTTCTCTAGCTCAATTAACCACAAGTCTTCATCTGTAGGGTCAGCTGTTCCAACATACTCTGTTGCTCCAACTCAGTGAAGTCGTTCAAATGTCTTATCGACTCCTTGTCCTTCAGGATGGGTAGGTGCCCTAGGTACAGGTATAGGCATCCTATCAGTCATATGTGTCATGGCAGTCATGAACTGCCCAAACATGGCTTGGATGGTTGGGTTCCCCATGTCAGTTGGATTGAACTGGGGTGGTTCAGGTACATGTTCCTCCCTTTCCTGGTTTCTTGCACTTTCTCTAGGTGCAGCCACACTACTCTCAGCAACGTGCTCCTTGTGTGACCCATACATCTTTAGTTTTATCTTCTCCTCCTGATGAGCAGAAGACAAATCAGATATAATGGAAGACACTATAAAAAACTCTACAATCCTAGTCCTATGTCTAGGTAGACTCAGCGAACCTAGAGCTCTGATACCACTTGAATTGTGACAACCGTCTCGCGAAAATAAGATCAACAGAATTAAACTAATGCAGAAGCGTTCCGTTAGCAGCAGAATTATTGAAAATCACAAAATTTTAAAACTTTTTGTAAAGATATCTACAAACTGTGAAACTCTTTTATAAAGAAACAAGATAAGTTTATTTACAAACTGATTCACCATTACATCTATGTAATATCACATCTCGAGAGTCACAACATCAACTGCCCTGTTAATTGTATAAGGCAAGATACAAAAATCTCGAGGCATTACGCAAAAATCTCAGATCTATTTAAAACATCTAAGGACTCCTAGGACCTAAGAGTACAGAGACAACACATAGGACTCTCTATATACAAGATTTGACAGATAGTGTCTCCACCTGAGGATCACTGCTGTCCCTGATGTTGCTGCTGCTGCTGTTGCTACTCACTCACTGAGGGGTTTCTTTGTCATCAGCGTCTACCTAAAAAGTTGAATCCCACAGGTGTGAGACAATTGAATAATTGTCCCAGCGAGAGTTATAACTCTTCAGCAGAAGTATTGTTATTGCAATTAAATGAATAGCATTGAGCAATAGAATTATAAATACTCAATAGCAGGCAATTTATTAAATAAGCTAAGTAGAGTTGTATTCTCTATGCAATCATTTCAATTATAACTTGATTGAATTGTTGGGTTTTAGGGGAGACAGAGAAGGCAGCGGAAACAAAAAAAATTTCTCCCCCAACCCATACCGAGGAAACGCGTCAACGTCTATATAATAGGAAAGGATGGTTTATGGAATCATACCTTGTCCCGAGCCTTGCTCGGCGACAATACCTCGCACAATGCGCGGTCTTCAACTCCAGACTTCGACGGTGTCTGTGCAGCTCCTGGTCGCACCGTGACTGACAACTCCTACTCGAACCGGACTGTCAGATGACAGTTGTCCTCCTAAGCGGTAGTGTCCTCCCGCCTCTATAGTAGTCCACAAGGACCACCTGGAACTCCACACTCCTTGTCCCACAAGGAAGTGGAAGGAGTCGCACCCTCCTGTTGACGTACTAGTCGCCAACACGCTCTCCTGCCTCCTGTTGCAACTGCAGTTGTCCTTCCCTTACTGCACCTCCCTTTTACGGGAAGCACTTGCTCGGGCTCTCTCACGGTTACCAAAACCAGAGAGAATGACAACTTGCAGAGCAACTGGTTGCACTGAGATGTACTTTGAGAAGCCCCCAATACCCCTATATATAGGAGGGTCATGGGACAGGGTTCTCCATCCCGGGCAATGCGGGACTAAAAGCAGGAGTAGAAGGGTTCGGGATTTTCCACAAAAGCAACCATCTCGCAACCTGAACTGATCGGTTCACTGCTGAACCGATTGGTTCGGCCATTGAGCCGATCGGTTGGACCTGAGCTGACCGTTTGGGGCACTCCAACCGATCGGTTGGTGCCCTGAACCGATCGGTTCATGGTCCTAATCCGGCTCAAAAAGACTTTCCTTGTTTCTTTCCCAATTGGTATCGAATACCAATTATATTCCCAATCAAATTGGGCAATTTGAAACGAAAGGAAAATTCTCACCAATCCTACTTTCCCAAGTTGCTCGATTGTACTAGCTGAACCGATCAGTTCAACACTTGAACCAGTCGTTTCACTCTGTGCATGAGCCGATCGGTTCAACAATTGAACTGACCAGTTCAGCAACCTCAGCCGACCGGTTCATCACATGAACCGATCGGTTGGAAATGCAGGTTGTTCAGAATCAGTCAAATGCAATTTCAATCAATCCGATACTCCAATCAATGCGTCCAACACCTTGAACCATACAATATTGAGCCATCGACTGATTGAGTGTTTAATTGAACTACTAAACTCCTTTAGTAATCAATCTAAACATTGCTTGTGGACAAAACTCCTCTTCCAGGTTAAATCCTATGTGTATGACCCTGCAGGTCCATTTTCACGTTGGCAGTGAAAGTCCATAACACTTATGACTTCACAAGCAAAGAGCGGTGCCTAGTCACACATCAGTGCTACCCAAGTGAAAGTAGAAAGTTGGAGAACAACTTTCATCCTACAATCTGTGAATGGTGTTACAGTGAATGTATAATTCCTATGTCACTGATATCCCGAATGAACTCGAGGCATGGAACAGTCATCATGTCAACGTTCATTCACTTCCTTGATCTCAGAGTAGACTGGAAGATATATGTATGACATCAGTATCACATACTGATTCACACATGCGTGCACGCCTTTCTCAATCCTACTCATCAAGTGGCCATGGATATCAAACTCCCTCAGGAGGGACAAATCCCATATCTATGACTCACCCCTAAAAAGCCCCATGTGTCAAAGCCACCCAATCATCACCTTTATAACAACCCATGTTTCAGGACTGCGTTTGATGATGTCAAAGTGTGCCCAACGACATGTGTTGAGTGCAGTGATTTCAGGTCTAAGAATCACACTCACCACCATCACTGTGAGTACTGATTGTGACTACCATCTCATGGTTCCATGTGTCAAACTCACGGTGGGTCTGTCCGGTACACTTGTTCTCTAACAAGTACCTATGTGTTTGGTTTGATATCTCTATATCATGACTAATGAGATTCTGTCATCAACCAACACCACAATCTAGTCTTGTGTGTCATTGCTGTCTATCTACCTTCCACAATGACATTCGACTAGGGACACAACAAGAATGTACAAACTCTTAGCATCCGTATGATCTCATCATTCAGGTCATGAACCTAAAGGCATACGTCATTGAGTACTGTCATTCTCTAGACATTCAATATGTTCTATCACTATCTCATATGACTGAATCAGAAAGAATTGGAAGCTCGCCTTTGATGTTTATCAAATCAATCTTAATGTATCCCACCAATCATCACATGATTGGCTCTCCGAGCATACATACCAACAGACTCCCACTTGCACTGCGAGCCAATCACCCTTGAATCATATTCATAGTGATCTTCAAACATGTCCCACATGTTACTGTGCTCTTAGTGCAAACATAGTGAGTAATGACAACACCTTGCCAAAGTCTGTACAAATTGCATGTCTCACATCTCTTCGTTGTACGTCATACGTATGAGATGGAGTTGTCGTAATATGCGATCTAGTATTCCATTGCTAACCTTTAGCCACATTGCATGATCAAGGATTCCAGACTTGTCATCAATGAGTGAAATATAAGTTCATCTCATGAACTTCCATATCCATATAGTATCTACTGTTGTTCTCTAACACATAGATACTTGACATTTCCTTTTAAATGGTTTTATTGGAACACTTCCAATTATCAACAAACATTCACTTTTATACATCTTATGTATATTTTGCGATTAATTTTCTGTCCTTTCGGAAGTTCACATCAATGTAACTCTTTACATCGAACTCTTCCTTATTTCCATAGAACTAGTACTTCCCAAGTACTTATCAAGTTCTTATGGTATTCCAGTAACCCTTACTGGAAGTAGACAGACAACCACTCGTCATGTCCTACATACGAGTTATCAGGATGAGCACATCATATTGCCATGTCCTACATACAAGATGATGAATGCATTTTATTCTTTCCATGTCATACATGCAAGATAATGGGATGATTACATACATGATAGATCCATATCTATTCTTAGTGTTCCCATTCTTCATAAGAATTGGACACTTGGCCTTGGGATACTAACTCCATGTAACATGGACAAGTTTTCTCCCACTGAATCTGTGCATACTGAACACTTCAGTACAAATTTCCAATGTATGCTCTCTCTTTCCAGGTCAAGAGATTTTTGAGAACTATCTCTATAGATCTCTATTCCTATCACATAGGAAACATCTCTATCTTCCTTAAAGATAATTTCCACTTTTGGATTTCCATTTTAGAACAATTCCATTTCACATCAATATGTGAAATGTGAATACGCTCCCACTAAATCACAAATCCCTTCTTTATCTTTGACATATCAGTCAAACCCTTTGACTATATCATCAAAGTAAAGATCCAATTTTGAGTTGCTTGTACTCAATCAATCACATTTATTAGTCCATTGTAACTTATAGACTTCATTTGCATTAGTGGATTCACAAACCTTATAGGTTGTGTCATGTACACATCCTTGTTTTATTCCTCATAGGAATGCGGTTTTAGTATCCATATACCAAATGTCCTAGTCATCAACAACCATCATCCTTCTCAAAATGTTATCCATGTGTCTTAACACTTAAGACTCATTTGCACTTATGGATATGATCCAATGAGTGCTACCATCAAGGTCATACCTTATGGTTCACATGGATGTCATTTAGGATGTAATGGTCATAAACCATAACTCAAGATTCAGTTCCTCATATTCATCTTGATAGTTGACTCATCACATGAACAACTGATCACATAGATAATTGAGGTGTATATGTTAAAGATATAAGAACTCACAACCCTTGTGATTCTTAATTTCTTTTATTAGTGTGGGGTATTCATTTATTAAGAAGAATTCAGTTATTTGATAATCATTCTCTAACTCCTTAGAGTATGATTCCTTCTTGATTCAGACATCATCATGCCTTAATCATGAGTTCACTATGATACACTATCATAATCTCTCATAAGGATCTCAAACATTTGGTCCAAGTATTTCATTCATTGATCTCATCAAGAATTAATACTTTACCAAATTTGTACTTCATTTATGATAATCTTGAACACTTCAAGACATTCATATTGGTATTTCTCTAAACACCATTTGAAGTATTAACATTTGTTCCAATAGGTATGTAAATACATCACATGTATTATACCTAATAGGATAATCACTCTCCCACTACATTAGTGAAGATTGATTAATCATGTCCAAGATATTCATGTCTCTTACTGGTTCTCTAACCAAAAAAGTCTAGATTTATCCATCACATGGAAACTAGAAATGAATTTCTCATGATTAATGCTAACTAAATTGTTTGAGTTATCTATAACTTTTAGGTATCGTCTTATCTTATGCATATCAAATATCACAAGATAAATAAGGCATTGCCACAAAGATCACACCTTTAAGATTGAAAACACAACTTTATTGATTTCCATCATTGTCATACAATATGCAAAAATAAAGCGTTTCTATCTATTGGCAAGTATGAAATAGCAGTTCATAATTGTATTACATGCCTTATTGGCTGAAAATAAACTAAAGTATTCCTATCTATAAAGGAAACACTTGCCCCAAATAAGAATGCTTTACACTTTACATCTTGATATCATATATCTCAAAAGTGTTACAAGTTTACTTTCATGACACCTTTAAGTAGAGGCTTCAGTCACCTCCTTCTTCTTTTGTTCTTCCAGGTAGAGAGGACAATTCCTTTTCCAATGTCCTGGCTTTTGACAATGGTGGCAATTTCCTTTCTTGGTCACGCCTCCCTTGGCCTTGAGAGCTGAAGATGGCTTGGACTCCTGGCTAGCTTCAGAACCTTTCTTAGCTTTTCCCTTGCCCTTGCGCTTGGACTTGCCTTTCTTGCTCATGATCACCATCACGGAATTAGGCTTGTCCTTCTTCATCTGTAACTCGGCTGTCCTCAACATGCCCAACAACTCTGACAGTGGCCTATCAAAGTTGTTCATGTTGTAGTTCATCACAAACTGACTGTAAGATTCTGGCAACGATTGTAGTATCACGTCAGTAGCCAACTCTTGGCTCAGTGGAAATCCCAGTCTCTGCAGGTTCTCCACATACCCAATCATCTTGAGTGTGTGAGGACCAACTGGATCTCCTTCTGTCATGACACACTTGAACAGCGCCCTAGAAACATTGTACCTCTCTTGCCGTGCCTGATCTTCATACATGTTCCTGAGATGCTGAATCATCTCTATGACACCCATGTTTTCATGTTGCCTCTGCAACTCATGGTTCATTGAACATAGCATCAAGCACTTTGCATCAATGGCATCATCAGAATGCTTCTTATAAGCATCCCTTTCTGTCTTTGGTGCATTAGGAGCGGGTTCCTCTAGAATTGGAGTATCCAGGACATAGAGCTTACGCTCTTGAGTGAGAACAATTCTCAATGTCTGATACCAGTCGTGGAAGTTCGTCCCATTTAGCTTGTCCTTGTCAAGGACCGATCGCAAAGAAAAGTTGTTGTTGTTTGTTGCCATTTGAACTACAAAAAGGAAAATATGCAATTTTAGTTCAAAAACTCATTTTTGACTTATTTGATTGATTTGAAAGTTTGACGATATAATTAGGCCTTTAATTAATTATCGCTCCCACTATTTTACTTCAAATTGATAGCCCTCACCATCAATTCAAAAGATTGCAGCGTATAACCTTCTAGTGGGCAAGATCCTGAAATCCTCTAAGCCATGGACCAGCTAGGGCTGTCACCCACAACATAGATCTCTCAGGTAGGCAACTTTTGCCAATTGCATCATATGCAACTCTTGATAAGATGTCATCTACAACTCCTTTGCAATGATCATCTCCATGCCTCAAGGCGCTAGATCCTATCTAGGTCACCTTGTTAAGTCCGACCCAAAGCAAACATGATGAATATGCACCCTGCTTGGGCAGACCCACACATTCATCCTTCACGCTTCCACGAGATAGACGGTGCACCACGCTAGGGCGTGCCTACACTTGGTCGATCAAGCTTTTCACGTGTGTCACATTTGGAAGGCATCTAAAACTTAATATTTTAATGAGGGATTTGGTTTTATATACATATACATATCCAATCACCACAATACATAGTATGTATCATATACATGCTATATCCCACAGAAAACATGCACAAACGATAAAAAAGCGATGATTATGGCCATCCTAATGTGATTCCTCGAGCCAAGAGGAATCACGGTCATCTAGGTCTACATCACATGCAACCTGTACAAGATGAACTCTATGCCTTGCCATTCGAGTTGATCAATTCATCACATGAATGATTTGTACTCTCCAGTCGGTCGTCTGGGTGCCACCAGTCGATCGGTTGGCTCCTCCAACCGATCGGTTCGCCTGGTCGTCCTGCATCTCGTCATGTCCGCCACCCGCTCGTCTCGCTCCTTGAACCGGTCATCAACCGATCGGTTCACTCCTTGAACCGACCGTCTGGAAGGTCAACCGATCGGTTCACTCCTTGAACCGATCGTCTGAGCAGTCGTCTTGATGTCCGCCGGTCTTTGACATAACAGGAAATAAAATCCTATTCTATTAATTACATTGCTTTAAAAGGGGAAACCCCGAGTTACATTCGGGGGGAGCAAAGGTAGGAAAGAATCGCGAATTATTTCGAGTTACATCAGGAATAAGAGAGGGAAGATCGGTGCGCAGACAGCGATGCAAGAAACCACACACAACCAATCACAGATAGGGGTTTATAGGCCATAATCACGCTACACACATCCACCACAAAACTCGTTTAAGGGCGACGCGTATCGAGTGCATTAATAATACATATCATATATGTAATTAGGGATTTGTGGATTTAGGATTGGACATGCATAAAGCCGATATTATTCACATTGTATGCAATAAATAAAGGCGACAAACCAAAATCGATCATATCGATATTCCTAAAATATAGAACAGCTGACGTGGCTCTGATACCACTATTGGGGTTTAGGGGAGACAGAGAAGGCAGCAGAAACAAAAAAAAATTTCTCCCCCAACCCATACCGAGGAAACGCGTCAACGTCTATATAATAGGAAAGGATGGTTTGCAGAATCATACCTTGTCCCGAGGCTTGCTCGGCGCCAATACCTCGCGCAATGCGCGGTCTTCAACTCTGAACTTTGACGGTGTCTGTGCAGCTCCTGGTTGCACCGGGACTGACAACTCCTACTCGAACCAGACTGTCGGATGACAGTTGTCCTCCTAAGCGGCAGTGTCCTCCCGCCTCTATAGTAGTCCACATGGACCACCTGGAACTCCACACTCCTTGTCCCACAAGGAAGTGGAAGGAGTCGCACCCTCCTGTTGACGTACTAGTCGCCAACACGCTCTACTGCCTCCTGTTGCAACTGCAGTTGTCCTTCCCTTGTTGCACCTCCCTTTTGCGGGAAGCACTTGCTCGGGCTCTCTCACGGTTACCAAAACCAGAGAGAACGACAACTTGCAGAGAAACTGGTTGCACTGAGCTGTACTTTGAGAAGCCCCCAATACCCCTATATATATAGGAGGGTCATGGGACAGGGTTCTCCATCCCGGGCAATGCGGGACTAAAAGCAGGAGTAGAAGGGTTCGGGATTTTCCACAAAAAGCAACCATCTCGCAACCTGAACCGATCGGTTCACTACTGAACCGATCGGTTCGGCCATTGAGCCGATCGGTTGGACCTGAGCCGACCATTTGGGGCACTCCAACCGATCGGTTGGTGCCCTGAACCGATCGGTTCATGGTCCTAATCCGGCTCAAAAAGAGTTTCCTTGTTTCTTTCCCAATTGGTATCAAATACCAATTATATTCCCAATCAAATTGGGCAATTTGAAACGAAAGGAAAATTCTCACCAATCCTACTTTCCCAAGTTGCTCAATTGCACCAGTTGAACCGATCAGTTCAACACTTGAACCGGTCGTTTCACTCTGTGCATGAGCCGATCGGTTCAACAATTGAACCGACCGGTTCAGCAACCTCAGCCGACTGGTTCATCACATGAACCGATCGGTTGGAAATGCAGGTTGTGCATAATCAGTCAAATGCGATTTCAATCAATCCGATACTCCAATCAATGCGTCCAACACCTTGAACCATACAATATTGAGCCATCGACTGATTGAGTGTTTAATTGAACTACTAAACTCCTTTATTAATCAATCTAAACATTGCTTGTGGACAAAACTCCTCTTCCAGGTTAAATCCTATGTGTGTGACCCTGCAGGTCCATTTTCACGTTGGCAGTGAAAGTCCATAACACTTATGACTTCACAAGCAAAGAGCGGTGCCTAGTCACACATCAGTGCTACCCAAGTGAAAGTAGAAAGTTGGAGAACAACTTTCATCCTACAATCCGTGAATGGTGTTACAGTGAATGTATAATTCCTTTGTCACTGATATCCCGAATGAACTCGAGGCATGGAACAGTCATCCTGTCAACGTTCATTCACTTCCTTGATCTCAGAGTAGACTGGAAGAGATATGTATGACATCAGTATCACATACTGATTCACACATGCGTGCACGCCTTTCTCAATCCTACTCATCAAGTGGCCATGGATATCAAACTCCCTCAGTAGGGACAAATCCCATATCTATCACTCACCCCTCAAAAGCCCCATGTGTCAAAGCCACCCAATCATCACCTTTATAACAACCCATGTTTCAGGACTGCGTTTGATGATGTCAAAGTGTGCCCAACGACATGTGTTGAGTGTAGTGATTTCAGGTCTAAGAATCACACTCACCACCATCACTGTGAGTACTGACTATGACTACCATCTCATGGTTCCATGTGTCAAACTCACGGTGGGTCTGTCTGGTACACTTGTTCTCTAACAAGTACCTATGTGTTTGGTTTGATATCTCTATATCATGACTAATGAGATTCTGTCATCAACCAACACCACAATCTAGTATTGTGTGTCATTGTTGTCTATCTACCTTCCATAATGACATCCGACTAGGGACACAACAAGAATGTACAGACTCTTAGCATCCGTATGATCTCATCGTTCAGGTCATGAACCTGAAGGCATACGTCATTGAGTTTTGTCATTCTCTAGACATTCAATTTGTTCTATCACTATCTCATATGACTGAATCAGAAAGAATTGGAAGCTCGTCTTTGATGTTTATCAAATCAATCTTAATGTATCCCACCAATCATCACATGATTGGCTCTTAGGGCATACATACCAACATGAATGACAAGACATATATAAATAAGGAATATGAAGAACATGTATATTATCTGTCCAACTAGGAAATTATAAACAATGTATCATAAATCATTATTTCTCTTAGTTCAACCTAAGAAATTATGCTACACGGCTGATTACGTTTCTCAAACATATTTATGCCCTGAGGAGATGAGATATACTGCTCATACTCCAATCGACCATTATGAAATCACAATCGACACCATACATAGGTCATCAGAAGATCCGGATTCCTATGACCTCATCTTCCTCAGTCAGTGTGAGGTACAACATGCAAGACATCTTGTGTTGCTGCTATAATAGCTTTCCAGGGTATTCTGGCATCTTTGCTATTAGAGTTACAGTGGTATGTTGTACTCTCTATGTCATCGAGGGATTTCTTGTTTATCTCTCATCGATGCGGCATTAACAACATCATCGGGAGATTAGTGATACATCATCCTGGCATAAACATATAATGAAGGATTGAGAGATTTGATGTATATCGCACATCAATTCCTCCATTAGGACGTAAGGATATTCACGTCCATAACCCCCACATACTCAAAAGTATGCTCTGCAGGAGTTCCCTTAGGAAAACCTTTTTCATCATCATTTAATTTCTGACAATGATGGATCTATGGTCAGGGCTCTACATGATATCAATATACTTGATTATTTAAGTACATTATAGCATTCTTTTATCATCAGGCATGTTTTCAAACATAGACCAATAAGATAATTGCTATAAAGAAATAGTACTAATTGTATCAAGTTCATATCACATATTGTTAACATTGGGATATCAATCCCTAACCATCTCATCATTATGATTTAGGAATGTGGGTATTCAAACCCTTAGATCATCAAATCACTTGTTACTAAGTAACATATTGCCATCACGTCATTTAATAGTATGAACATGATTGTAGCAATGTAGATATTTCTCATGGCTCATACAGTCTATCAATTTCATTTGTTACCTCTTACTAGGCAACATAGCATATCATTACTTTCAAAGCTTATAAAGTGCTTTCAATGAATATGACATCATAACCCTTACCTGGATATTCTCAATTCTTTATAAAGACCTGCATGACTAACACAATTGATATCATGCACATTATATCTGTATCAACACAATACAAATTATTTCCAAGTCAAGTATAGAACACCACAGCCGTGCTATCTTGCACGGTCGTGCTACGGAAGATTACCACGACTGTTTTACATCACCACAGTTGGTTTCTAGGGTTAGTGTTTCCTATTCAATTTAATTAGGGTTATCGAACCCTTTTAGCTTAAAAAGATATAGTGATTCCTCATTTCATAATTCAATTAAAGAGCTTCATGCTATAAAGCATAACCCAAAATTAGGGTTTACTGTTCATATCATCACATTTCCCTAGATTAGGGTTTACTATTCACATTATAATGAATTAAGATCATACCATCATCATGTATGAGGATTAATTCCATTAATGCCCTCAAATTAGGGTTAAGATTCATTAACCATCATAATTAGGGTTTTCATGATGTCACTGTGAAGGATCATACTCTAATTAGATGTATTCATACATATTGGAAGTTTATTACTTGATTATCATTCATTTAGGAAGTCTTCTCTCTCCTCTTTCTATCAGATGATATTTGCATCACCCTTGATTAGGCTAAGTCAATTCAATATTATCATCTTAGGTCATGTCATTACTATTGCAATTATTAAGGCTTACTCATTCAAAGAGTATTACTCACTCTATCCCATCAAGGGTATCTTTGTTATAGTCATCGTTGATTGTATCATATCTTAATCAACTAATTACTTGGTCCTTTAATCACATTAGGTATCCATAAGGTTTATGTTAATCAACCACTAAACCATCTTGACCACTCAGGCATCAAACGATCTTAACCATTTTAGACCTCAAATGGTCTAGCATACTAAACCCCCAAACGGTCTTTGACAGACCTTGAAACCATTTGGTGTTGAAGACCGTTTGGTCTTGTTGACTTTTGAAATCGTTTGGTAAAGTGCACACTCAAGACCGTTTGCCCATGATGGGGGTGAAGACCGTTTGGTCAAGTTTGACTTTGAAACCGCATGGACATAACAGATCTTGAAACCACATGAGACCAAATGGTTTGGGAACATTTGGTCCCAAACGGTCTTGAGACCGTTTGGACCCAAACGGTCTTGAGACCGTTTGGACCCAAACGGTCTTGAGAGCCTTTGGTCCAAACCACCTCAAAATTGCAAGGACGAAAAAGTGTCTCAACCAAATCATTGAGTTAATTAGGTCAACCCTTAACTAATTTGACATCAATTGACCCTCAATTGATCATCAATTAAGACTTGGATCAATTGGATTAGGGCTTGAAAATCGATGACCATTCAACATACTTGAATGTGAGTCTAATTAATTTGAAACCATTGAACCATTATTCAATTTGGTCATGACCTGACCCCAAACGGTCTTGGGATCATTTGGATGACCTCCAAATGGTCTTGAGACCGTTAGCCCAAGTCAACACCAAAAACTAACTCAACCAATTAAGGTTTGGCTCATTGGATTGATTACTAGGTCAACAATCAATTGTACTTCAATTTGTTACCTCTAGATCTTCAACCACTTGACCATAGTCAATCCCTAGACCTCCAAACGCTCTTGGGTTACTCCCAAACGGTCTTGAGATCATTTGGATACCCTCCAAATGGTATTGAGACCGTTTGCTCATTATTTTATCAAAAACCAAGTCATTCAATTAGGGTTTAGATATTGGAATTGGTCACCAAAATCAGCAATCGATTACTCATCAACTTGATATCATTAGGTCCTCAATTGGTCAACCATGCTTAACCCTAGACCTCTAAATGGTCTTGGGTGATCACTAAACGGTCTTGAGACCGTTTGGGTGATCCCCAAATGGTTTTGAAACTGTTTGGGCCACTCAACCCAAACTTCAACATAATACTATTATTGAAATCAACAAATGACCCAATTAGGGTTTAGGTGATTAATGGGCCTTCAATTGGTGATTCACTTGGAATTAATTGATGATTTTTGGTAGGTAATTAGTCTACATTATTCACAATAGACCTCCAAATGGTCAATGCCTGGTCAACACCTCCAAACGGTCTTGGACCGTTTGCTTCTATGCGGTTTGATTGAAACCGTTTGCAAAAGCTGAGAGACCATTTGTTAAAGGAAAAACTTGGATAAACATAGAGATTAACGTCACCTTCGTCTACCTCAAGAACAGGGGCTGTTATTCATGAAATTGATAGCAAGAACACTAGAGTAGCAAAGGAAGAAGAATAACTAATGATTTTTCATGGAGATGAAGATGCATAAATAAAGCTCAAGGTTTAGAGTTATAAACCCCGCCTCTAGGACTGATCTAGAGCTCCAAGCTTCATAGATTTAATGGTGGATGAAGCTCCAGGTGTTGTCCAAGCTTCGTTCTTCAAGTTTTGGATGGAGAAGATGGTTAGAAAGAAGAATCGTGTGAAAAATACCAATAAACCAACCTTGTTTTATGGTTTCCACCATAAATTCGAGGTAGATGGTGTTCAACACTTACCAAGTCAGCTTGGTCGTCCTTCCTCTGGTCCAGAGCTCCTTTTTGTTCGGTCCAAGCAAAGTGATGAGAGAGTGAAGCTATGGAACGATCCTTTGGTGTGTAGAAAAAGTTACATATTTATGGGTATTCTAGGCAAAGAAAAAGACTGTTATCTCTTTTACTCCCAACTTATTTCCACCAAAACTTCCTCCACCCTTGGCCACATTTCCATCTCCTAACCTCATGAAAAACTCCCTCATTATTTAAGGATAAAAGGAAAAGAAAAAAAACACCTTAAAGAGTTGTATATTAATATCCATCTTTATTGGATATTACTTAATATATTATTAGTGTGGGTAGTTTCCACTTCTACCATGATCATTCAAATGAGGCGCCCTTCTCATTTCCTTTGCTCCACTTCATGCCAAGAAACATGAAAGATCCTCTAGAGGGTATAATTACATGTTGGTCCTTAGGTTTTGGGTAAATTACACATTACACCAAAACTAGGTTTTAAAGCACAAGGATTGCTCTTCAAGCTATATCTTGGTGCTCAAGCTTGTGGAATCCATATCACTACATCATATACACTCTTATGATGTCTTAAAAATTAAAGGAACATATTAACATGTGAAAATTGCAAATAAACCCCTCAACTTAGGTAATTTGCACTTTAGTCTGTTATTAACAAAACAATGTTTCAACATTATTCAAAAAGGACTGAAATTGGAATATAAGTTCCTCAAAAGCCTTAAATACATTTCATAGGATAAACACACACATATAATCACTTATTTAAGAAAAACACCTAGGGTTAGTACATAACCCAGGTTAGGGATGTTACAATTACTATGTGACCCACTCAATGTTGATCTGATAAAGAAGGATCGTGAGCAAAAGATGATGCTAGAGGACCTAAAGAAAGTAGAGCAACAATTCTACTGGAGAGGAGCAGAGAGAATTCGATGGCAGATTGGGATAGAAATACCAAACTCTATCATACTACTATTAGGAGTAGGGAGGCAAACAATATTATCTCTGAGCTAATTTATACGGAAGGAAGAGCGGTCAAAAAGCAGGAGGATCTAGAAGAACATGTTGTAAACTTCTATTCTTGTTTATATAATAATTTTTTTGAGAAAGAAATAGAAGAGGAGGAGTTGGAGTAGAAGTTCAAACTCACTAGAACACACAACAACATACTTACAAGAAAGACCAATGGGCGGGAAGTCAAAGAAGCAGTATGGAGTATTGGTAATAATAAGTCTCCATGTTCAAACTGTATCAATGCATATTTTAATAAGAAGATGTGGGACATCATCAAGGAGGATATGATTGCATACGTCAATTGGTTCATGGAGGGAGGAAACATGGTGAGACAAGTCAATCATTCTTTTCTGGTACTCATTCCTAAGAAAAAGGTGACATCTTCTCTTGCTAGTTTTATACCCATTGCATGCTGCTCGGTACAATTTAAAATCATTACAAAAATTATACTTGCTAGACTGAAGTCGGTCCTCCCCTATAAATCAAGGATCCTTTGTGATAGGAAGGAGCATTAGTGATTGAACTCTCTTGCCAGGAGAATTCATACTAGACTGCAATGTCATGAGAGGAAGCAGGAAGGCGTGCCTCAAGATGGATGTGTCTAAAGCATATGATGGTGTCAGCTGGGAAAAGCTATGGTGGATCATGTGACAAATGGGGTGGAATGAGCAATGGATCATCTGGATGAAGTAGTGTATTGGAACTACAAGTTTCTCCATTGTAGTCAATGTCACATCTGCAAGAATTTTCAGGGGTGGCAATGGCCTACCCCAAGGGGACCCCTTCTCTCCTCTCCTTTTTGTGATTGTTATAGAGTACTTCACATACAAGATGCAAATGGTGGAAACAGGAAGGCGATAAAGCCTTATACATTACATGGAACAAAAGTGTTGACCCATCTAATATTTGTAGATGATGTGTTGGTATTTGTGTACCCAAAACAAAACACCCAAGGATGTCTGCAAAATCTGCTCAAAGTTTTCAAAAAATAGATGGGTTTATGTGTGAATGCAAACAAAACACACCTCTTCTTCTCTCAAAATTGTAGCCAAGTGGAAGATAGATTACTGGAGGTTGTGGGTGTATAGAAAGGAAAGTCCCCTACAAATTATCATGGTTTCCCTTTAGCGGGGGTAACCTGTAGGTATAGGACTTTACTGATTGTATGAATATATTAGAGGAAATGATTAACATATGACCATCACAGAAGACTTCCATGACGAGGAGAGAAACTCTAATACGAGCAGCTATAGAGGGGCTTCTTATTTTCTTGGTTCAGCAAGGTGAGATTCCTAGTTCTGTTCTGGACAGAATGGAGATGAAGATAACAAATTTTCTATGGGCAAGCGACCATCACCCAATGAGATATGCAAGACTGGCTCTTCCTAAAGAAGAAGGTGGTCTGAATCTAAAAACACCCAGAGATATAGCAAAGTGGGGGACAGTGCGGAGAATCATTATCTACCAGGAAGGTTCCTCAACATGGGGGAGATGGATGAGAGAGAGATATCCTAGAGGTCTGGTTTTAATCCAAGAACAAGGGAGGGATACTCATATACCATCAATGTCATGATGGAGGTATGGCAACAAATGAGACATCTCTTTTAGCCACACACTCTAGGGAACTTGAGGTTAAGACACAAATAAGAAACTTTGGGAAGTAACACAGTCAAGGGAAGCAAAATACATATGTGTAGAGCAGATTAGGATGAGCTTTCATTTTTCAAAATGGAAAATGTGTGTCTACAAAATTCTGCATAGTGCATTGGCCACTCTGGACAAGTTGTGTGGACGGAACTATGGCGTCTTAGTGTAGTGTTTGTTGTGCAAGAAGGAGGTAGATTCCCATGATCATTTGATGTGAGGATGAAACTTCTCAAAGGTGGCATGGAGGATTATATGTGAAGATTTTTAGCTACAATTAATGCTAGAAGTGGACCTGAGGAAAACTTTAACAAGCTGTGGAAGTGAGGATAAAAAGAAGATTTTATTTGCTGCTCTTTGCTACTATATTTGGGAGGAACAGAATGCCAGAAGACACCAAGGTCCAACTGATAATGAACGGAGTATTGCTGTAAAATTGCTTAAGTGTGTTAAATGTAAGATACACATTAGTTAGTCGAGTGAGTTGTTGTTCTATTTATGGGTGTATGTCGTTTGACCTACATGTAACTTTTGACCTTCTACTTTTTGGTAGGAGGAAGTCAAAATATATTTACCTGATTACGATACATACATACATACATACTTACATATGGTGTAGTAGCAGTTAGGGGCTACTACGTAATTTTGTCCCAACTTTGTTGGGGTTTCGGAATAAAATTTTACCACATTCCGATACATACATACATACATACATACAAGCACCCGACGTATGTATCCTATGGTGGGTCTTGCGATCATCTTGGCGATTGGCGACGCCCGAAGGCATGGCTCTCACACCACCGACCAATCAAACCTGTGACATCCACCCTGCATCCCGCCCATCCCAACCCACCCACCCTAACCTGAAACCATCCACCACTTAGGAAGGGAAAGACAGAGCAGTTCTACCAGTGTCTGCATCGGCCAACACAAACTCTAAACGTAGGATGGAGGGAAGCGGAAGAGCATCCGAGGTGACAAAGTAATGGAACCAGGTCCTAAGGAAGCCATCACCGTGAGGAGAGGAAGAGGAGGAATTCCCAAAACCTAGGTGAGAAGGAGACCAGGTTCATGTAGACCTGGATGAAGGCGAGTTTGAACGAATGAGAAACATATGGGAGTATAGGGTGATGTTATACATCTTGGGGAAATGGTTGTATTATCCTCATCTTCAAGCATGGATTCAATGCACATGGAAACCTATGGGTTCATTCAAGATCTTGTCTAGAGAGAAGGGGATCTTCCTCATCAGGTTTTCCAATCTTGTTGACAAGAAGATGGCGCTAGTTCTTGGACCTTGATGGTTTGATGCTCAACTTATTATGGATAAGGAATACCAATATGGGGATGAGCTGAAGTGAGATACTTTCTCCATGATCCCGGCATGGATCACCATCAATTCCTTTGGTCGGTAATGGATTAGGAGTGCTATCAAAACCATTTCCACTGGGGTGGGTAGAGTGCTTCATGTTGATGATTGATCGCTACAAAAGGAAGATGATAGGGTCCTTGTTGAATTGAAGGAAGATACAACCATGGCTGAGTCAGTCTGGCTCAATGTGTGTGATCACCAGTCGATCCCTGTAGAGGTCAGTTACGACTACTGGCCAGAGATCTATGAGTTTTGTTGTGATTTTGGCCACACTGAGGTAAGGTGCGCGTTCAAACCACAAAGAAAGAACAATAAGGAATAAGAGAGGAAGGTCCAGAAAGAGTGGAGGGAGAAGCCTATAAAGGAAACAACCACAAGAGGAGCTGAAAAGGAATCCAACATAGCAAAGAAGGAAAAGACAAGGCAATGAAGGAAACTGATACTGTAATGGCAGAGGATCAGGTGGGCAACAATGAGGTGGAGGAGACACCAAACAAGTTGGCACTTGAGAATGAGGAGGGAATTTACCTCATCCAAGAAGAAAAATAGCCAAAGGAGGGATACGATTCCAAAGAATCAAAGGTATGAGATCCATTCTTGATAACTATAATATCTTTAATGCAATTAGTGACTCAAACAAAGAGGATGAAGAAATACTAAATTAAAAGGAGAAAGAAGTATGAGGGAAGAGTAGTAAGTAGGAGCCTTCAAGGCATACATGATCCCAAAAGACCCATTAATATCTCCATAGTATTGTGGAATATTAAAGAGGGATGTGATAGGTGTAAAAAGAAGGAGGTCCATGATTGAATCACTACTAGTTGATACTCTTTGGTTGCTTTGGAGGAAAAAAATAAAGGTACCAAATACAAATAGCATTAGATACTTATTTCTACAAATATGGGGGCTTGTATTCAATGTAGAATGTGCATAAGTTGCTATAGTCTGTGTGGCATGGAAGCTGAGTGCATGGAATTTATCAGTGGTACAAATTTCAGATCAGTAGGTTACAGTTGATTGTAGGAAAATGGAGGATTACAGATGTGGGTGACAACTATATATGGTCATAATGATGCCAAGGCAAGACTGAACTTATGGGAGGATGTAATTTCTGTATCCAAACAGGTAACTCTACCATGGTTGGTAAGAGGGGACTTTAGTACTTTTCATCTATAGACTAAAAAGAAGTGGAAAAGGTGAGCTTTAACTTCATAGATACAACCAAACTATTGATAAAGTTTGAATTTTTAAACTGCTAATGGTGACAAGTGATATTTTCACATGGAACAATGAAAAGGAACTGGAAAATAGGATAGAAAGAAAACTAGACAGAGTCTTAGTGAATGATGAATGGATACAAATATTTTTTAATGTGCCAGTGAAAGCCGGAGGATCTGAGCTAAGTGACCATGCGCCTATCTCGGTTCAGATTACAGAAAAGAAATAAAAAAGGAAACCTTTTAGATTCCTAAACTTCTGGGTAGATTGGAAAGGTTTTGAGGATGTCATAAAGAAGAGTGGAGCACACAGGTAACAGGAAATCCTATGTATGTCTTTTCTAAAAAGGTGGAAAGTATCAAGGAGGCTCTGAAGAGATGGGTCACATATGAAGTGAATATTCCAAAGATGATCAAAGAATCAAAGAGAGAATGTAAAGGGGTTAGGGAAAAACTGATGACTGATCCTCTCAATCTAGAGTTGATAGAGAAGGATAGGGAGTTGAAAAGAATGTTAGAGGAGCTAAAAAAGGTAGAGGAAAAATTCTACTGGAGACGGAGTAGAGAGAAGTGGATGGATGATGGAGACATGAACATTAAACTCTATCACACTGTTGTTAATAGAAGGGAGGCTAATAACATCATTTTTTAGCACATTGACGCTGAAGGGAGAGTGGTCAACAGACAGGACGATCTAGAAGAGAAGGCCATAAATTTCTATACGTCATTATACAACAATTTTATTGTTAATGACATAGAGGAGGAGGAACTGGATTGGAAGTTCAGACTTACAAGCACACACAACAGTATCCTAACAACAAGTACTAATGAACAAGAAGTCATAGATGTAGTATGGAGCATTGACAACAACAAATCTCTAGGGTCAGATGGTTTGAATGCTTTTTTCTACAAGAAAACATGTAGTATCATAAAGAATGATTTGATATCATATGTCAACTGGTTTCATGAAGGAGGCAACATGATGAGACATGTCAATCATTCCTTTCTGGTGCTCATTCCTAAGAAGAAAGTCACTTCCTCTCTTGCTGATTTTAGGCCTATTGCATGTTGCTTAGTATCATATAAGATCATTTCTAAGATTCTAGCCTCTAGACTGAAGATGGTTCTTCCCCACCTTATTTCTAAAAACTAGGGAGCTTTTGTAACATGAAAAAGCATTAGTGATTGTGCTCTGTTAGTAGGGGAATTTTTGCTAGACTACAATGTTATGAGAGGAAGTAGGAAATCCTACCTAAAATTAGATGTCTCAAAAGCCTATGATAGTGTTAGATGGGAGAAACTCTGGTGGATCATGAAACAGATTGAGTTCAATGACCAATGGATCAATTGGATGAAATAGTGTGTTTGCACTACAAGCTTCTCGATTCTGGTTAATGGCATGTGAGCAGGAATGTTTAGAGGAGGTAATGGGTAACGTCAAGGATACCCCTTATCCCCTTTCCTCTTTATGATTGTCCTGGAGTACTTCACACAGAAGATGTAGCAAGCTGAAATAATGAAGTAGATCAAGCCTTACACAGTCTATGGTACAAAGGTGATGGCCCATTTAATTTTTGCAGATGATGTGTTAGTTTTTGTAAGCTAAACAACATTCTCTGGAAAATCATGAAAATCTTCTGGGGAAATTTGGAGAGAAGACATGTCTGTGTGTGGACACTAGAAAAATGTACATTTTCCTATCCAAGAACTGTTATTAGATGGAGGATAGGTTAGTAGCAGCAATGGGTGTTGAAAGGGGTATTTTTCCAACGAAATATCTCATTTTTCCGCTAGCTGGAGGCAATCTATAGGTCAAGGACTTTGCTGAATGCATTGATAGGATGGAGGAGATGATCAACAGGTTGCCTACACAAAAACCATCCATGGCAGGATGAGCAACACTGATAAAGGCTTCTATTGAAGGACTCCTAATCTTTTTGTTACAATAAGGAGAAATTCCTAGTTCAGTCCTGGACCTGATGGAGATGAAGATGGCAAATTTCCTGTGGGCAAGTGAACATCATCCCATAAGGTATTCAAGAGTAGCACTCCAAAACAAAAAGGAGGGATGCATTTATATACACCCAGAGACATATCTAAATGGGGGACCATGAGGAGATAATAATGTATCAAGAAGTCTCTTCTACATGGGGGAAGTGGATGATGGAAAGATATCCTAGGGGACTAGACTTCAAGCTAAAGATAAGGGATGGATATTCATGAACAATTAATGTTATGACAGCAATATGGCAGCAGGTTAGACACTTGTTTGAGGCCTAAAATACGGGGAGATGGAGGCTCATAGACCCAAAGACATGCTTATGGGAGGTGACACACTCAAGGGGTGAAAAGGATAGGTATGGGGAGATGATCTGGAATGGGGCGCAAGTGTTAAAATGGAGAATGTGTATATTTAAAATCCTACTTAGAGTTCTTTCTACCCTTGATAGGATAAAGGGATGGAACTATGATGTATCCACATTATGCTTGTATGTAAGGAGTCTGAGGAATCTCATATTTATCTTGTGGGTGAATGCAAATTCACAGTAGAGATCTAGGATACGGTGTGCAAGGAGTTAAAGGTACAATATCAGTTGGAGGGTGACCCAAAAAGGATGTTGTTAAAAGGAGGAAATGATGATAAGAAGAAGCTTCTATTTTCTTCTCTTTGCTACCATATCTGGAAGGAACGGAATAATAGAAAACACCAAGGAGCTGCTACAAATTCCATGAGTATTGCTGTAAAAATTTGTAAATGTGTTAAATGCAAGTTACACATTAGATAGAGGTGTGAGTTGTAGTCTTGTTTGATGTATGGCGTTGGGCCGACATGTAACTTTTTTCCTCCTATATTTTTAGGAGGGGGACAAAAATACCAAACTCTATCATACTACTAGTAGGAGTAGGGAGGCAGACAATATTATCTCTGAGCTAATTGATACGGAAGGAAGAGTGGTCAATAAGTAGGAGGATCTAGAAGAACATGTTGTAAACTTCTATTCTTCTTTATATAATAATTTTTTTGAGAAATAAATAGAAGAGGAGGAGTTGGAGTAGAAATTCAAACTCACTAGCACACACAACAACATACTTACAAGAAAGGCCAATGAGCAGGAAGTTAAAGAAGCAATATGGAGTATTGGTAATAATAAGTCTCCAGGTTCAAACTGTTTCAATGCCTATTTTAATAAGAAGATGTGGGACATCATCAAGGAGGATATGATTGCATACGTCAACTGGTTCATGGAGGGAGGAAACATGGTGAGGCAAGTCAATCATTCTTTTCTGGTACTTATTCCCAAGAAAAGGGTGACATCTTCTCTTGCTGGTTTTAGACCCATTGCATGCTGCTCGGTACAATTTAAAATCATTACAAAAATTCTTCTTGCTAGACTGAAGTTGGTCCTCCCCTATAAATCAAGGATCCTTTGTGATAGGAAGGAGCATTAGTGATTGTGCCCTCTTGGCAGGAGAATTCGTACTAGACTACAATGTCATGAGAGGAAGCAGCAAGGTGTGCCTCAAGATGGATGTGTCCAAAGCATATGATGGTGTCAGCTGGGAAAAGCTATGATGGATCATGTGACAAATGGGGTTGAATGAGAAATAGATCATCTGGATGAAGTAGTGTATTGGAACTACAAGTTTCTCCATTGTAGTCAATGTCACATCTACAGGAATTTTCAGGGGTGGCAATGGCCTGTACCAAGTGGACCCCTTCTCTCATCTCCTTTTTGTGATTGTTATAGAGTACTTCACACGAAAAGATGCAAATAGTGGAAAAAGGGAAGGAGATAAAGCCCTATACAGTACATGGAACAAAAGTGTTGACCCATATAATATTTGTAGATGATGTGTTGGTATTTGTGGACACAAAACAAAACACACTAGGATGTCTGCAAAATCTTCTCAAAGTTTTCATGAAATAGATGGGTTTGTGTGTGAATGCAAACAAACCACACCTCTTATTCTCTCATAATTGTATCCAAGTGGAAGATAGATTACTGGAGACTGTGGGTGTAGAGAAAGGAAAGTTCCCTACAAAATATCATGGTTTCCCTTTAGCAGGGGTAACCTGTAGGTATAGGACTTTGCTGATTGTATGGATATATTAGTGATAATGATTAACATATGACCATCACAGAAGACTTCCATGACGGGGAGAGAAACTCTAATACAAGCAACTATAGAGGGGTTTCTTATTTTCTTGGTTCATTAAGGCAAGATTCCTATTTCGGTTTTGGACAGAATGGAGATGAAGATAACAAATTTTCTATGGGCAAGCGACCATCACCCAATGAGATATGCAAGACTGGCTCTTCCTAAAGAAGAAGGTGGTCTGAATCTGAAAACACATAGAGATATAGCAAAGTGGGGGACAATGCGGAGAATCAATATCTACCAAGAAGGTTCCTCAACATGGGGGAGATGGATGAGAGAGAGATATCCTAGAGGTCTGGGTTTTAAGCCAAGAACAAGGAAGGGATACTCATATACCATCAATGTCATGATGGTGGTATGGAAACAGATGAGACATCTCTTTTAGCCACACACTCTAGGGAACTTGAGGCTAAGATACAAATTTGAATCTTTGTGAAATAACACAGTCAAGGGCACCAAAAGACATATGTGTAGAGCAGATTTGGACGGGCATTCATTTTTTGAAATGGAGCATGTGTGTTTACAAAATTCTGCTTAGTGCATTGGCCACAATGGACAAGTTGTGTGGATGGAACTATGGCGTTTTAGTGTAGTGTTTGCTGTGCAAGAAGGAGGAAGAGTCCCATGATCATTTGATGTGAGGATGAAACTTCACAAAGGAAGCATGGAGGATTATATGTGAAGCGTTTCAGCTATAATTCATGCTAGAAGTGGACCTGAGGAAAACTCTAACAAGCTATGGAAGTGATGATAAAAAGAAGATTTTATTTGCTGCTCTTTGCTACCATATTTGGGAGGAACAAAATGCCAGAAGACACCAAGGTCCAGCTGATAATGAACGTAGTATTGCAATAAAAATGCTTAAATGTGTTAAATGTAAGATACACATTAGTTAGTCAAGTGAGTTGTTGTTCTATTTATGGGTGTATGGCGGTCGACCTACATGGATCTTTTGACCTTCTACTTTTTGGTAGGAGGAAGTCGGAATATATTTACCTGATTACGATGCATACATACATACATACATACATACATACATACATGCCGACAAGGAGTGGTTCAAGTGGTCAAGAATGGTGTCTCCTAACAAAGGGACCCGAGTTCGAATCCCAGTTGCTGCCTTGATTTACCACCCTCTTGGGCGTTTGGCCTCCGCCATGACATGGGAGGGGGGGGGAGAAATCTTTCTCTCTTAATCCCATACATACATACATACATACATACAAGAACCCGACGTCTGTCTCCTATGGTGGGTCTTGCGATCATCTTGGCGATTCGTGATGCCCGAAGGCATGGCTCTCATGCCACCAACCAATCTAACCGGTGACATCCACCCATCATCCCGCCCACCCCAACCCACCCACCCTAACCCGAAACCATCCACCACTCAGGTAGGGAAAGACAGAGTAGTGCTACCAGTTTCTACATCGGCTGACACAAACTCTAACCGTAGGATGGCGGGAAGTGACAGAGCATCTGAGGTGACAAAGTAATGGAACCAGGTCCTAAAGCAGCCATCGCCGTGAGGAGAGGATGAGGAGGAATTCCCAGAACCTAGGTGAGAAGTAGACTAGGTTCATGTAGACCTGGATGAAGGTGAGTTTGACCGAATGAGGAACATATGGGAGTATACAGTGATGTTATATGTCTTGGGGAAAAGGTTGTATTATCCTCATCTTCAAGCTTGGATTCAATGCACTTGGAAACCTATGGGTTCATTCAAGCTCTTGTCTAGGGACAAGGGGATATTCCTCATTAGGTTTTCCAATGTTTCCGACAAGAAGATGGTGTTGGTGCTTGGACCTTGATGGTTTGATGCTCAGCTTCTTATGTCTAAGGAATACCAACATGGGGATGAGCTAAAGTGAGATACTTTCTCCATGATCCCGGCATGGATCACCATCAAATCCTTTGGTCGGTCATGGACTAGGAGTGCTATCAGAACCATTTCCAATGGGGTGGGCAGAGTGCTACATGTTGATGATTGATTTCTAGAAAAGGAAGAGGCTAGGGTCCTTGTTGAACTGAAGGTAAAGACAACCATGGCTGAGTCGGTCTGGCTCAATGTGTGTGGCCACCAGTCGATCCCTGTAGAGGTCAGCTACCACTACCGGTCGGAGATCTGTGTGTTTTGTTGTGCTTTCGACCACACCGAGGTAAGTTGTGTGTTCAAACCACATAGAAAGAACAATAAGGAACAAGAGAGGAAGGTCCAGAAAGAGTGGAGGGAAAACCCTATAAAGGAAACAACCACAAGAGCAGCTAAAAAGGAATCCAACATAGCGAAGGTAGGAGAAGACAAGGCAATGAAGGAAACTGATACTGCAATGGCAGAGGATCAGGAGGGCAACAATGAGGTGGAGGAGACACCAAACATGTCGACACTTGAGAATGAGGAGGGGGAATTTACCTCATCCAAGATGAAAAAGAGCAAAGGAGGGATACGATTCCAAAGATTCAAGGTATGAGATCCATTCTTGATACCTATAATATCTTTAATGCAATTAGTGACTCAGACAAAGAGGGTGAAGAAATATTGAATTAAAAGGAGAAAGAAGTATGAGGGAAGAGTAGTAAGTAGGAGCCTTCAAGGCATGCACGATCCCAAAAGACCCATTAATATGTCCATAATAATGTGGAATATTAAAGAGGGGTTTGATACGTGTAAGAAGATGGAGGTCCGTGATTGAATCACTTCTAGTGGGTACTCTTTGGTTGCTTTGGAGGAAAAAAATAAAGGTACCAAATAAAAATAGCATTAGATACTTATTTCTACAAATATGGGGGCTTGTATTCAATGTAGAATGTGCAGAAGTTGCTAGAGTCTGTGTGGCATGGAAGTTGATTGCATGGCATGTATCAGTGATACAGATGTCAGATCAGTAGGTTACAGTTGATTGTAGGAAAATGGAGGATTACACATGTGGGTGACAACTATATATGGTCATAATGATGCCAAGGAAAGACTGAACTTATGGGAGGATGTAATTTCTGTATCCAAACATGTAACTCTACCATGGTTGGTAAGTGGGGAATTTAATACTTTTCATCTACAGACTAAAAAGAAGTGGAAAAGGTGAGCTTTAACTTTAGAGATAAATGCTTACAACCAAACTATTGATAAAGTTAGAATTTTTTAAACTTCTAATGGTGACAAGTGATATTTTCACATGGAACAATGAAAGGGAACTGGAAAATAGGATAGAAAGAAAACTAGACAAAGTCTTAGTGAATGATGAATGGATACAAATATTTCTTAATGTGCAGGTGAAAGCTATATGATCTGAGCTAAGTTACCATGCACCTATCTCAGTTCAGATTACAGAAAAGAAATAAAAAAGGACACCTTTTATATTCCTAAACTTCTGGGTAGATTGGAATGGTTTTGAGGATGTCATAAAAGAAGAGTGGAGCAAACAGGTAACAGGAAATCCTATGTATGTCTTTTCTAAAAAGGTGGCAAGTATCAAGGAGGCTCTGAAGAGATGGGTCACATATGAAGTGAATATTCCAAAGATGATCAAAGAATCAAAGAGAGAATGTAAAGGGGTTAGGGAAAAATTGATGACTGATCCTCTCAATCCAGAGTTGATAGAGAAGGATAGGGAGTTGAAAAGAATGTTAGAGGAGCTAAAAAAGGTAGAGGAAAAATTCTACTAGAGACAAAGTAGGGAGAAGTGGATGGATGATGGAGATAGGAACATTAAACTCTATCACACTTATGTTAATAGAAGGGAGGCTAATAACATCATTTTGGACCGCATTGACGCTGAAGGGTGAGTGGTCAACAAACATGAGGATCTAGAAGAGAAGGCCATAAATTTCTATATGTCATTATACAACAATTTTTTTGTTAATGACATAGAGGAGGAGGATCTGGATTGGAAGTTCAGACTTACAAGCACACACAACAGTATCCTAACAAGAAGTAGTAATGAACAAGAAGTCATAGATGTAGTATGGAGCATTAGCAACAAAAATCTCTAGGTTCATATGGTTTGAATGCTTTTTTCTACAAGAAAACATGAAGTATCATCAAGAACGATTTGATATCATATGTCAGCTAGTTTCATGAAGGAAGCAACAAGATGAGACATGTCAATCATTCCTTTCTGGTGCTCATTCCTAGGAAGAAAGTTACTTGCTCTCTTGTTGAATTTAGGCCTATTGCATGTTGCTTAGTATAATATAAGATCATTTCTTAGATTCTAGCTTCTAGACTGAAGATAGTTCTTCCCCACCTTATTTCTAAAAACTAGGGAGCTTTTGTAACATTAAAATGCATTAGTGATTGTGCTTTGTTAGTAGGGGAATTTTTTCTAGACTACAATGTTATGAGAGGAAGTAGGAAATCCTGCATAAAATTAGATGTCTCCAAAGCCTATGATTGTGTTAGATGGGAGAAACTCTAGTGGATCATGAAACTAATTGAGTTCAATGAGCAATGGATCAGTTGCATGAAATAGTGTGTTTGCACTACAAGCTTCTCGATTCTAGTTAATGGCATGTGTGCAGGAATGTTTAGATGAGGTACCCCTTATCCCCTCTCCTCTTTATGATTGTCCTGGAGTACTTCACACAGAAAATCCAACAAGATGAAATAATGAAGTAGATCAAGCCTTACACAGTCTATGGTACAAAGGTAATGGCCTATTTAATTTTTGCAGATGATGTGTTAGTTTTTGTTGAAGCTAAACAACATTCTCTGGAAAATCATAAAAATCTACTGGGGAAATTTGGACAGCAGACATGCCTATGTGTGAACACTAGAAAAATGCACATTTTCATATCCAAGAACTGTTATTAGATGAAGGATAGGTTAGTAGCAGCAATGGGTGTTGAAAGGGGGCTTTTCCAACAAAATATCTCATTTTTCTACTAGCTGGAGGTAATGTATAGGTCAAGGACTTTGCTGAATGTATTGATAGGATGGAGGAGATGATCAACAGGTTGCCTACACAAAAACCATCCATGGAGGGATGAGAAACACTAATAAATGCTGCTATTGAAGGATTCCTAATCTTTTTGGCACAACAAGGAGAAATTCCTAGTTTATTCCTGGAGCGGATGGTGATGAATATGGAAAATTTCATGTGGGCAAGTGAGCATCATCCCATGAGGTATGCAAGAGTAACACTCCAAAAGAAAAAGGAGGGATGTATTTATATACACCCAGAGACATATCTAAATGGGGGACCATGAGGAGATAATAATGTATCAAGAAGTCTCTTCTACACGGGGGAAGTGGATGAGGGAAAGATATCCTAGGGGACTAGACTTCAAGCTAAAGATAAGGGATGGATATTCACGAACAATTAATGTTATGACAACAATATGGCAGCAGGTTAGACACTTGTTTGAGGCCTAAAATACGGGGAGATGGAGGTTCATAGATCCAAAGACATGCTTATGGGAGGTGACACACTCAAGGGGCGAAAAGGACAGGTATGGGGAGATGATCTGGAATGGGGCGCAAGTGTCAAAATGGAGAATGTGTATATTTAAAATCCTACTTTGAGTTCTTGCTACCCTTGACAGGATAAAGGGATGGAACTATGATGTATCCACATTACGCTTGTATGTAAGTAGTCTAACGAATCTCATATTTATCTTGTGAGTGAATGCAAATTCACAATAGAGATATGGGATACGGTGTGCAAGGAGTTAAAGGTATAATATCAGCTTGAGGGAGACCCAAAAAGGATGTTGTTAAAAGGCGAAAATGATGATAAGAAGAATATTATGTTTTCTTCTCTTTGCTACCATATCTGGAAGGAACGGAATGCTAGAAAACTCCAAGGAGCTGCTGCAAATGCCATGAGTATTGCTGTAAAAATTTGTAAATGTGTTAAATGCAAGTTACACATTAGATAGACGTGTGAGTTGTAGTCTTGTTTGATGTATGGTGTTGGTCCTACATGTAACTTTTGTCATCCTATATTTTTAGGAGGGGGTCAGAATATATTTACCTAATTCAGAAACATAAATACATACATACATACATACATACATACATACATACAATAATAAACATGTTTACAACCCAATGTTTATCTTTGCAAAGAAGTTGGCAAACACCAAAGAAGCGCTTAAAAGATGGGCCAAGAATGAAGTGAATATCCCAAATGTACTGGTAGAAACAAAAAGAGAATGTAGAGAGGTAAAAGGAAAATTATTATGTGTCCCACTCAATGCTGATCTGGTAAAGAAGGATGATGATATGAAAATGATGCTATAGGACTTGAAGAAAATAGAGGAAAATTTCAATTTGCAGAGGAGTAGAGAGAAATGGATGGAAGATGGGGACAAATATACCAAACTCTATCATACTGCTGTAAGAAGAAGGGAGGTAGACATTATTATCTCCGAGTTGATTGATATGGAGGGAAGAGTGGTCTACAAATAGGAGGATCTAGAAGAGTAGTTCATTAATTTCTATTCCTCTCTATATAATAAAAATTTTGCGGAGGAAATAGAAGAGGGGGATCTAGAGTGGAAATTCAAACTCACTGGCACACACAAAAATATTCTTACAATAAAGACCAATGAGTAGGAAATCAAAGAAATAGTTTGGAGTAGTGGTAGTAATAAGTCTCCAGGTTTAGATGGTTTCAATGCCTACTTTTATAAGAAGACGTGGGATATCATCAAGGAGGATCTGATTGCATACGTCAACTGGTTTTTGGATGGTGGAAACATGGTGATACATGTCAATCATTCTTTTTTTGTACTCATCTGCAAGAAAAAGGTGACTTCTTCTCGTATTAATTTTAGACCCATTGCATGTTGCTCTGTACAATATAAAATCATTGCAAAAATTCTAGCTACTAGACTGAAGATGGTCCACCCTTATCTCATATTTGTAAACCAAGGAGCCTTTGTGACAGGTAGGAACATTAGTGATTGTGCTCTCTTGGCAGGAGAATTCCTACTAGATTATAATGTCATGAGAGGAAGCAGGAAGGCGTGTATCAAACTGGATGTGTCCAAAGGATATGATAGTGTCAGATGAGAAAAGTTGTGGTGGATCATGCAGAAAATGGGGTTTAGTGCACAGTGGATCAACTAGATGAAGTTTTGTGTTGGAACTACTAGTTCCTCTATTCTGGTCAATGGCACATCTGTAGGAATGTTCAGGGGTGGGAATGAGTTGTTTCAAGGAGACCCTTTATCTCCTCTCCTCTTTATGATTGTTATGGAGTACTTCATGTAGAAGATTCAAATGGACGAAAAAAGAAAGGTGATAAATCCTTACACAATACTTGGCACAAAAGTGTTCAGTCACCTAATATATGCAGATGATGTGTTGGTATTTGTAGAACAAAAACAAAACACACTAGGGTGCCTATGAAATCTGCTCAAGGATTTTGGGAAACAGTCAGGGTTGTGTATGAATGCAAACAAAATACATATATTTTTCTCCAAAAATTGGAGCCAAGTGGAAGATAAATTACTAGAGGCAATGTGTGTAGAGAGAGGAAAGTTCCCTACAAAATATTTTGGCTTTCCGCTTGCGGGGGGAAAACTATAAGTAAAGGACTTTGTTGACTGTATGGATAGATTAGAGGAAATGATCAACAGGTGGCCATCAAAAAAGACCTCCATGTTGGGGAGAGAAACTCTAATACAAGTAGCTATAGAGGGACTTCATATTTTCTGAGTTCAACAAGGAGAAATTCCTAGTTCGGTTCTGGATAGAATGGAGATGAAGATGGAAAATTTTCTATGGGCAAGTGACTACCACCGAATGAGATATGCAAGACTGTCTCTACCTAAGGAAGAAGGTGGCTTGAATCTGAAACACCTAGAGATATTGCAAAATGATGGGACAGTGCAGAGAATCATAATCTTCAAGGAAGGCTCCTCAACATGGGGAAGATGGATGAGAGAGATATCCTAGAGGGATAGATTTTAAGCCAAGGACAATGGGAGGAATACTAACGTACCATCAACGTCATGACAGAGTTTTGGGAGCAGATTAGACATTTATTTGAGCCTCACGCTCAAGGAAACTAGATACTTAAAGACACAAAGATGAATCTTGGGGAAAGAACACACACAAGGGCAGCAAGAGACACATGTGTCGAACAAATTTGGATGGGTAGTCATGTTTCAAAATGGAGCATGTGCGTCTACAAAATTCAGCATAGTGGTTTGGCCACCTGATGCACGGGTTTTGAGTCGCTTTTACATGCTTATTCTATATCTGTTTTGTGCACATATATGCTATCTATTTTGTTCATATATATGCCATTTTCTTGATTTTATTTGCATAATTCCCTATTGTTGGTCTGTACACTCTATTTGCATTAAATTATACTTATTTTATCATATTTATATGATTCTACACATTCCCCTAACTTATGTATATTATTCTGCTCTTTTTAGGCACTTTATACACACTACAATCTTGGTGCCACCGACCCATCTGGTCGGTGCCATCGAGATCCCATCGGCAACTAGTCAGAAATGAGTAGCTGACTCAGTGCTACTGGCTCATCCTGTTGGTGGTACCGAGATTGGGTTAGTATCAGAGCTCAAAAATACACACCATCTCGGTACTATCGATCCACATGTTGGTGATATCAACTCAGAAGAGGAAGGCCTATGATAAGAAGTCATTGGTGCCACCGATCATCCATTTGGTGGTACCGACTCTGCCAAATTCCGCACGCTGATCTGATCGCTCTGATACAACGGTCCATGTTGCGTGGTACCGTAAGTTGGCCTATGACCTAAGCAAGAACTGCCAGACCTAAAGGGGCCATCTCATTATACGCCACATTAAAGCCAGAGAGGAGGGAGAGAGGAGAATGGAGCTGAAGGCCAGCAACTAGGTGATCTGAGCACCTCTGATGGTCATTTTTGTTTCCAGAAGATTGCAGAACGTGCATTTCTCGAGGAGGATTATCCGGAATACCTTATTTCTTGGGGTTACATGAATTTCATTCATGTTTCCCACAATTTTATCCTTTCTCTCCATGTATTCACAATTGAAAACTGTGCGAGTCTAATCTCCTCCTTTCCTTAGGACCTGGGAGTAACTCGGGGGATCGTTGTATGGACTTTTTGCATGAATTAATATAGATTTTTCTATATTTTCTTGGATATATAGTTGTGTTTTGAATGATCTACCTATGCTTGATCACCATCGGTAGAGTGATAGACTGATAATTGCCCTGGAAGGAGGATTAAAGGTTAGAAAACCACAATCTATACACTTTCCTAAGCGTTCTTTGGAAAAGGTAGCATACAGTTAGTGGAAAGAAACCCATGGTCTTCGATAATGCATCTAGACTAAGATTTAATTTGCTAAGGAAGTGGAATTGGATTAGATTTAGGTAGTGGATTGCGCCGTGGAAGTGGGCAATTCTGACTACATGCTTTCTATCCAGGGTTAGGATAAAATCTGCATTAGTTTGGTAGAAATTAGGTATAATGAGACCGTGTGGTGAAACCGGTTATCCTAAGGAATCCGTACCATTTGAATCAATCACGATTAATTTTCATTTAATTCTCTTTTATTTTGTTTAACTTAAATCCAACCTTTTTATCAGCTTAGCTGATCGCACAATAGTTAGTAGTTGTCACTGAGACTATGTCTCCCTGAGTTTGACTCGGGCCTCACATAGGCCTATATTACTCGACGCGTACCCTTGAGTTTATACGTATGGTTTTAGCGCATCAAGTTTTTGGTGCCGTTGTCGGGGAGACGACAAGTCTTCAGTACTATAAGTGCTGCGGTCAGCCACTTTAGGCTACCTTTTATTTCTTGTAATTTTATTTTAATCATTGAACTACATTGCATATATCTATTGAGTACCATGAGTAACTTGATTCCATATTTTCAAGTACTAGTGAATGGTGAAAACATGGAGCACATACTACTGAGAATCTATACCAGAGGTCCCCATCACTGTTAAGGATCTACAAAGTTCTGTTGGAACCTTAACACCATCTCTGGTTCAAACAACTCCAGTGAAGACATACCGTTAATGCCCAGACAACAAGCAATGGGGGATGGTAATGGAGGGGTCGAGAAGACAATATGAGAGATGATTAAGACATCTTCCTCAGCTATACAGACGGGACCCATCCAGAAATAGAATGTGAATGTAGCGCAACACAAGATTCGTCCAGGGCTGATTGCACTCGTCATGTCACATGCTTTTAATGGGCACACTCATGAAGACCTGGTGGCACACATCATCGATTTTGTTGAGTGTTGTGACATGGTGAAAGTGGGTAGGTTTCCGTAGACAACTATTTATCTAAAGTTGTTTCCTTCATCACTTGCGGACAAGGTAAAAGAATGGCTTCACAACCTGCCGAAGGAATTGATCGAGACATGGGATCAAATGATCAAGACGTTCTTTGAAATGTATTTTCCTCTGGAAAAGACAAATGAGCTGGTGAAGAGCATTCAAAATTTCAAACAATAGTGGATGAGTCATATTTTGAGGCTTGGGAACATTTTTAGAACATTCTCAGGAAAGTCTCGCATCATGGGATAGACCTGGAGAACCAAGTAAAGATGTTCTACTTTGGTCTCCACAAAAATGAATATGTTACCTTAGACAGTGCAAGCATGAGGTTCTTTCTCAACAACTCACCCTCTAACTGCCAGGAGATTCTAAAAAATATGGCACAGAATCAGGCATGGGATAATGAGAGAGATCATCCAGAGAAGATCAAAAACATAGGGGAGTCCAAAGTTATTACCACTTTGAATGAGAAGTTAGACCTGATAGCAAGGAAGCTACAAGAGAAGGAAACCAATTCATCAGATGAAGAAGGACAAGTGAAGTATATGTGCCAGCAAGGATATAAGAATAATGATTACTCATGAAGGAAGGATCCCAAGTTTTCCTGAAAAGATCCAAACAATTTCCTGCAGGATCCAGACCAGCAGAAACAACACAAGAATAATCAACAGCCACAACCTATAACAGAGGTGAATACAAATGAAATTTTGAATAGGATAGTGAAATAGAATAAGCAATTTTTAAACAACTTCCAATGTGACATCCAGAATCAAGGGGCCCAGATGAGGAGTTTTGAGACAATTTGTCTCAGTTAGCAGTAGATGTGGCAGCATTGAAGAAGCCTACATAGCCAGGTTTTCTAGGAAATACTGACAATCTAGTCAGGAACCAACAAGTCAAGGCCATACTACTACATAATGGAATAAGACATTGACTCCAAGGACTGCATAACCTGAAATGACCAAGTATTGATAGTGGTGAACTTATTGCAGAGCCAACACAAGTAGTAATTGACGTAGATAGTACAAGGGAAGAGTAGAATCAAGGATCTGAAGTGGAGAAGAGGACTTCATATGTGCCACCACATCAATGAACACAGACTGTACCAGTTTCATATCCTAACAACTTGAAGACAATGAAGATGGATCAACAATTCAAGAAATTTCTAGATAGCTTTAGGAAGCATTCTATCAGCATACCATTGATTGATGTGATTGCACAAATACCGTCATACGGTAAATTTCTGAAGGATATTATTAACAAGAAGAGGAGGATTCCAGATGCTGAGGTAGTAGTGCTAAAAGAGCAAGTGAGTGCCTTCTTTTTAGGAACACTACCACTAAAGAGATAGGATCGTTGTTGTTTCAACATCACATATTACATCGGGAAAACAAAGTTTGGCGATGCACTCTGTGATTCAGGGGCAAGTATCAACTTGATGCCGCCATTAACATTCAAGAATCTCGGTCACAAAACGTCTAGGAAGAGCAGCATGACAATCCAATTGGTAGATAATTCAGTTGTACAAACTTATGGTATTTTTGAAGATGTACTTTTCAAGGTGGATCGATTTGTTTTTCCTACAAACTTTTTGGTAATGAAGATGCAGGATGACCATGGAAACGAACTATTATTAGGAAGACCCATCCAGGAAACAACTGATATGATCCTGGAAATGGGTAGAGGTCGTTTGACCATGGAAATTAAAGAAGACAGACTTGAGATTAATATGCCAGACAATTCAAAGTCATCTAAGGAACAGGGGCAGTGTAACATGGTAATGCACATGGACAACAATAATTATTTATTTTTGGGAAGGCTATTTTTGGACATGGTGCATGTAGTGACAAAGGTGGACAAGGGTACACTATCTGTAGACATCATGGAGAGCACTAAGGTGGTCTCACTTGCCAAGATAGTAGGGTACCCGGATGACGAACATGATGATTTGTGTTCATCCACCGTGGAAAATGCTATAGAGGATTCTATAGTACAGACACAACCACAACTCCCACTAGAGGCATGTTTAATGAACCTTATGAATGATTTCTTGTGGAGCCAGTCACTAGAAGAATGTGCAAAGCTACTGAAGGTTTTGCCATGTTACTACACAAGATACTTTGAGGATTTGGGAACCGTTGCCAAAACCACTGACTTTTTCACTCCTGAGCCCACCTGAGTTGGAGCTCAAAGCACTTCCACCTCATCTGAAGTATGTCTTTCTAGCTGCAGAGGAGAAGCTATCGGTCATCATATCCACATCGTTGAGTGTATCAGAAGAAGAATAACTAATTATTGTGCTAAAGAACCATCGGGGTGCATTCAGGTGGACTGTGGCTGATATCAAAGGGATGTCCCCCATGTTGTGCCAACATAAGATTTTGTTAGAAGAAGGAGAAAAACCGGTCATTCAACCACAACATCGCCAATCATGACGAAGGTCGTCAAGAAGGAGGTAATCAAGCTCCTGTCAGCAAGTATAATTTACGCTATTTCTGACTCCATGTGGGTGAGTCTGACATAGGTAGTACCAAAGAAAGCGGGAATCACTATCACTACTAATTCATCTAATGAAAAAATAACCACTAGGTTAGTGACAAGGTGGCACGTTTGTATAGATTATCATAGATTGAACACCGCCACACTTAAGGATCATTTCCATTGTCATTCATTGACCAGATGTTGGAGCGGCTCGCCGGTCACTCACACTTTTGTTTTCATGATGGTTATTCTGGCTATAATCAAATTTCAATTGAACCTAAGGATCAGGAGAAGTCTACCTTCACTTGCGATTATGTCAGTATGTTGTTTGGGTTGTGCAACGCACTCGCCACTTTCAAGTGTTGTATGGTTGTGATTTTTTCAGATATGATGGAACGATGTCTCGAGGTTTTTATGGACAATTTTTCTATTCATGGAGCATCTTTTGACGATTGCTTGAATAATTTGGATAAAAAATTTCAACGGTGTGAAGACACACACCTGGTGCTTAATTGGGAAAAATGTCACATGATGGTTAGCGAGGGCATAGTGCTAGGACACATGATGTCCATCAAAGGATTGGAGGTATAGCCTGTCAAGATAGAGGTGATTTCAAAACTTCCTCCACCAACTTCGATGAAGGCGGTTAGAAGTTTTCACAGCCATGCTGAGTTTTACCGCCGATTTATAAAGGACTTCTCAAAAAATCACTAAATCATTGACTAAATTGTTAGAAAAAAAAGTTGAATTCAATTTTGATGAAAAAAGTTTGAAAGCATTTGAAATCCTCAAGGAGAAACTTGTATCTGCACCAGTTGTGCGGGCTCCAGATTGGAATCAACCTTTTGAACTGATGTGTGTTGCATCAGATTATGTCATAGGAGCGGTGTTGGGCCAATGCTTAGACAAAGTTCCTATGATCATAAATTATTCATCTAAAACACTTAATGACGCCCAACTAAATTAAACCACTACTAAAAAAGGAATTATTGGATGTTGACTTTGCTTTTGAGAAGTTTAGGCAATATCTTGTAGGAGATAAGGTGGTGGTGTGGAATGATAATGCATCAATTAAATACTTGCTACAAAAGAAAGTTGCAAAACCAAGACTGATTAGATGAATCATTTTACTGTAGGAGTTTGACATTGAGGTCAAATGTAAGGCAGGGATTGAAAATGTGGTGGCGGACCACTTATCTAGACTGGAGAGGGTAGATGAAAAGGATGTTAACATACCCTGTCTAGAAACTTTCCCTGATGAACAATTGTTTGCCCTTAAGCAAAGGGACCCATGGTTTTCTAACATTGTAAATTAATTAGCTTGTAAGGAATTACCCGATGATTGGGGTTACCAAGAAAAGAAGAGGTTTTTTTCATTCATTGCGCTATTATTTTTGGGATGACCCTCTTTTGTTGAGACAGTTCATGGATGGTATAATGAGGAGATATGTACTTGAATGCAAATATGATAGTGTGTTGAAACATTGCCACACACTACCTACAGGTGGATACCATGCCAGTTCTAGAATAGCTGCAAAGGTTTTAGAGAGTGGCTTGTACTGACCAACCCTATTCAAATATGCATACGATTTTGTGTGTAGGTGTCACGCATGTCAGCGGTCAGGTAATATATCAAAGAGGCATGGGATGTCGTTGAACGTATTTCAGGAAGTAGAGGTATTTGATCTATGAAGTATTGATTTCATGGGACCCTTTGTGTCCTCTAACTCTAACCTCTATATATTACTGACTATAGAATATGTGTCAAAATGGGTGGAAGCAATTCCAACCCGCACCAATGATGCCACTGTTGTGTGCAAATTTGTCAAAGATCACATTTTTTGCAGGTTTGGAGTGCTAAGGATGATCATAAGTGATGGTGGAACACACTTCACGAATTGAAAGTTTGGGGCACTTTTAAGCAAATATGTTTTGAAGCACCGCGTGGGTACACCCTATCACCCGCAGAGTTAGGGGTAGGAGGAGATTTCAAATTGTTAGATTACAAAGATCCTTGAGAAAATAGCATCTTCTAGTAGAAAGAATCATAGTGTCTTGTTGGTTGATGCGTTATGGGCCTATAGGACTGCCTATAAAAAACCGATAGGAACTACACCCTTTAGACTAGTCTATGGACGGGCGTGTCATCTCCCTATGGAATTAGAACATAAAGCTCATTGGGCGTTAAGGAAGATGAATTTTGACATTAATGAAGTTTGCAAGACCAGGATGTTAGAGTTGAATGAGATGGATGAAATTACGATGAACGCTTATGAAAATTCAAGAATGTACAAGGAGAGAACTAATAAAATACATGATCAACATATATCAAGGAGAATCTTTTATCCGGGAGAGAATGTGTTGCTTTTTAATTTGAGGTTAAAATTGCACCCTGGTAAATTGAGATCTAGGTGGAGTGGAGTGTTTGTTATTGAGGAAGTGTTTCCACATGGGGCTATTAGAATCAAAGACAGAGAGAGATCCTTCTAGGTTAATGGCCAAAGACTAAAGAATTACTTTGGGGAAGACTTTAACATGAAGGAGCATGAGGTAAAGCTTATTTCTCCTAATTGATCTTATGAGGGACTTGTCTAGCCTAGGATGTTAAACAAAGATGCTTGTTGGGAGGCAACCCAACCATTATGACTTTTATTTTAGTTCTTTGCATTTCTTTGGGTTAGTTGTTCTTAGTTTTTCATAATTTTTTTAAATTTGTAAAAAAGAAACCTTGACCCGTTTGGTGAGTGTATAGGAACATATTGGGTCGGTACTACTGACTAGGTGAGTTGGCGGCACCAAATTCTGGTTAGTAAAACATCCCATTCGTAAGAACAGACTCGGTACCACTGACTCCACAGTCGGTGGCACCGAAATCCCTGAAGAAATGTTGAAAAATCTCGTGCATCTAACTGATGAACCATTGGTACCACCGACGAAGAGTCAGTGCCACTGACATAATGGACGCTCCAGGCTCGATAGGTGTATCGGTGCACCAAGATAATTGATAGGGTCGGTACCACCAACCACCTCATCGGTGCCACTGACAGATGACATCACCAATTCGGGGGATCCCTCATCATCGACCCAGATCCGATCATAACCAACGATCGGTTGCACCGATCCATTACAAGTCGGTACCACCGAAATGAAATCCATGCCACCGACACCACAACAATCCGTTTTTCCCAGATGGAGCACCGACAGTCATCGATGCACCGAGACCACTGATAGACCCCAGACTCGGTGCCACTGGCACAACTGTCGGTGCCACTGAATCAAAAACAGAAGGGGTGGGCAACAATTATAAAAGGAGGAAGTGGTGGAGTGTTTCTGTCTACACCTTCAAGCACCACCCCTCCCTATGGACATGCAACTACACCAAGCATTCAGATGTTGCACTGAGCTCTACTTTCTTAATGTCCTTCTCTGATCTCATCAGCACCATGGAAAGAAGAAGAGAAGTGTCCACCTCGGCGAAAGGATCTTCTGGGGGTTTGACGCCATGACCCCAGATAAGTCACGCTTCACTAGAGGTACGGAAGGTGTACAAGGATCTCTCTAAAAGGCTATTTGCTTAGACAAGATATGGAGACCGAAAGATAATGGAGGACATGGGTTTCACCGACAACTTGAAGGTTGTCCTCCAAGGACAAGAATTCGATGAAGGGCCTCAAACGCTTTCTTCAGTGGGTGGCCTACATACAAGGAGCTCGTGCTCGAGTTCTTGGATTCACTGGAGATATGTGTGACCCTTGATCAAGTCTGACCAGTGCAAGGTGAGTGGAAAGAGGTGAAGGTAGACTTCTACCTTTACAACAACAACCACTCCATGACTCTTCACTCATTCAACGAGATCTATGGATGGCCCCATGTGCCATGCTGCCAACCTGAGAATGTCGATTAAAAATCTATATGAAAGGATCGTGTGATGGTGCCAGAAGGCTACAATATAAGATGGCACCACAACTCCATTTCCGACATTGAGCATCCCTTTTCTCAGGTGTTACACCACATGCTCACAAATAAAATCTTCACCAAGTCTACATAAGGGAAGGGGAAAGTCCAATGGCTAGACCTTTACTTTCTCTACCAGCTTCTAGAGAGAAGGGAGGGTCAACTTTGGGGCATTCTTTCTCACCCTTGTGATGGTGGTGAAGTGAAATGTAGGGAGGAAAGCACCGATTCTCTTCGGGGGTCTTATCACCCCGATAGCTTTCCACTAAGGTTTGGACCTCTCTACACTTGAGCGACTACAGTCAAACCACCATATTGATGGTGCACACTTCAAGAAGGTCGGTCTTATCATTGTCCTCCACAATACCCTTTTGGCTTGTTGTTTGGTCAATGACAACTACTACGAGCGTCAATTACATGATCCTATATCAGCATCTGGCAAATTGACCACTATATATGGCCAAACATTGATGACAACGATGAAGAAGAAGAAGGAGATCATGATGAAGTTGGGCATCTAGGTGATGACAATGTAGAGGAGGTGGATCCAACCATCCCCATCACGCATCGAGTAGCTCTGTGAAAGCACCCATGCCACTTTGTTGCCTCCACTTCTTATGCCCCGCCACCCTCTCAGGAAGGATAGGAAGCTTATTCCATGGCAGAAATGTATACCATGTTGTAGGATATTCAGACTACTTAGTAGCAGTACACCACATCTCTAGATGGAATTCAAGATGTGTAGGGTCAGTTGTATACCAAACAATAGGTGATCTATGAGAATGAGCATCTTCTCTTGGCCGAACAAGAGATCGAGCTTCAGCGCCTATAGAGGATGGAGCAATACCAGTAGCTATTCTTTGATCACTATTGGAGCCAAGGATACTTTGGAGACTATCAAATATTACCGCCTATGCTCACTTCTGATCCACATTTCTAGAGGATGTTTCCTACCCAGGACCCTAGCCTGCCACCACCATCATACTTTGGGTATCACTGTTCCACCTCTTAAGTTGGAATTTTGACTATGAGGTCATAGTCATGTTCAAGCTTGGGGGGTGTTGGAACAACTTCTATCTTAGTTATTTCATTTTAGCATTTTTTTATTTTGGAAAATTAGTTTTTTTAGGTCTATTATTTTTTTAGGATCCACAAGCTATCTAGTGTAATATGTGGAATAGTAAATGCATGGTTTCATTTGAGTATATCAATCTCTGGGGTTCTGTGCACATGAAAAATGAGTAAATTTAAAATTTTGCGAGCTTATCTTGTGAGTAATTGAGTTGCATAACTAAGGAAGTGCTTGGGTAAGTCAGTTTCAGGACATGGGGATATGAATAACCATCTTGATTATCTAAGGAAAGTGATTGACAAGGTTGTTCAGCCCGAACCAACCAAACACTAACGTGACCTTAAACTAAAATTCAAGAGCAAAACCCCTTGATTACCCTATACACAGGTCATTAGAGAGGGACATATTAATTTCTATGAAGGTTCTATCTCTTAGTCATGTGATATCATCCATCGCATACATTCGCCTTACTCCACCATAAGAAGATTGAGTACATGTTATCATTCTTTCTTTTGATTGCATTTACATTTCATAGTAGACCTTGCATCATAGTTGTTTATTTTAGCTTGCATTAGTGAAAAAAAAATAGAAAATCCTACATGCACAACAAAATTTTGGTCCATGTCATATTAGTTGCACAACATTTTTTTTTCATATAGTTACAATTGCATCACATAAAGCATATAGTGTCATCATGTGCTACGTTTATTCTTCTAAAACATAAGAAGGTAGTGATTTTGCCCATACCCTTCAAAGCAAGAAGAAAAATAGTGTCGTAATTCGAAAAGTGTAGTGTAAGTATAAGCCTGTAATTGTATGGTGAAAGGGGACTTGAAAAAATAATCAAAAAAAAAAGAAAAGATTGAGTATAATTTCATAAAGTGAGGGAGAAATGGCATAGTCCAACCTGTGTCATAAGGAATAATTAGTGCATGATGTAGTTTTGTATATGTTTTGTCTTTTATTGAGATGAAATAATAGTTGCATGAATCATTCCAGCTCAATGATTAGGCATTAGGATCATTCTTTAATTTTCATCATCATAGGTTTGTCATAATTTTAGGTTGCATGAATGAATTTATGTGCTCACAATTCATCCACAACCACCAATCCCGACCACCTGTTGCTCTTATGAGTAGGCCACTCATTTTATTTTCTCCTCATTCATTATCTATCAAGAGAACTGCATTCATGTAGATGGTAGTTAGAGAAAAAGAGTAGCATGGATAGGAGATCACACGATGCGCCAAGTATGAACCGAACGAGTTTATCATAATAACTGCTTTAATTGATAGTATTTCATTGATTGGGGGATGAACATCTTTTATAGAGGTGTCTAGTCTCCTGGAGGGCAGTTGGTGTTCAGTGGTTGGTGGGGGCCGGTATGAGGACCGAAGGTGGGGACTTTTTAGATGTACTTTATGTACTTATGTCCTTCAGCTGGCTTATCTAAATTAGATCCAAAGGTTTTTTTGCTCGAGGATGAGCAAAGTTTATGCTTAGGGGAGTTTGATGCACGGGTTTTGAGTCACTTTTACAGGCTTATTCTATATTTGTTTTTTACACATATATGTCATTTTGTTGATTTTATTTGCATTATTCACTATGGTTGACCTGTACACTCTGTTTGCATCAAATTATACCTATTTTATCATAATTTTATGATTCTACACATTCCCTAGACTTATGTGCATTTTTCTGCTCTTTTCAGGCACTATATACACACTGCAATCTCAGTGCCACTGACCCATCTAGTCAGTTCCATTGAGATCACATCAGTAACCGGTCAGAAATGAGTAGCAGACTCGGTGCTACCGAATCATCCTGTCGGTGGTACTGAGATTGGGTTAGTATCACCGCCCAAGAAGATGCACCATCTCAGTACTATCGACTCACATGTCGATGGTATCCACTCAGAAGAGGAAGGCCCGCGATAAGAAGTCCTCGGTACCACCGATCATCCAGTCGGTGGTACCGACTCGATCGGATTTTGCATGTAGATCTGATCGCTCAGATCCAACGGTCCACGTTGTGTGGTACCATAAGTTGGCATATGACCTAAGAAAGGACGGCCAGACCTAAAGGGGGCATCTCATTACATGTTGCATGAAAGCCAGAGAGGAGGGAGAGAGGAGAACGGAGCCAAAGGCCACCAACTGAGTGATCTAAGCACCTCCAATGGTAATTTTTGATCGAGAACATGTGTTTCTCGAGGAGGATTATCTAGAATACTTCTTTCCATGGGTTACACGAATTGCATTCATGTTTCCCATGTTTTTCTCCTTTCTCTCCATGTAATCACAAATAAAAACCATGTAGGGATAATCTCCTCCTTTCCATAGGACCTGAGAGTAACCTGGGGGATCGTTGTATCGACTTTTTGCATGAATTAATATAGATTTCTCTTTATTCCTAGATATATAGTTGTGTTTTGAATGATATACCTATTCTTGATCACCATCAATAGAGTAATAGACTTATAACTACTCTAGAAGGAGGATTAAAGGTTAGAAAACCATAATGTATATACTTTCCTAAGCGTTCTTTGGAAAAGGTAGCATACAGTTAGTGGAAAGAAATCTAGTGTCTTCGATAATGCATCTAGACTAAGATTTTATTTGCTATGGAAGTGGAATTGTCTTAGATCTGGGTAGTGGATTGCATCGTGGAAGCGGGCAATTCTGACTACAGGCTTTCTATCCAGGGTTAGGGTAAAATTTGTGTTAGTTTGGTAGAAATTAGGTATCACGAGACCCCATGGTGAAATCAGTTATCCTAAAGAATTCATACCATTTGAATCAATCAGCATTAATTTTTATTTGATTCTCTTTCATTTTGTTAAACTTAAATCCAACCTTTTTATCAGCTTAGCTAATTGCACTGTAGTTAGTAGTAGTCACTGAGACTATGTCTTCCTGAGTTCGGCTCGGGCCTCACATAGGCTTATATTGCTCAACGCGTACACTTACGTATATACACACGGTTTTAGCACATCACCACCTTGGACAAACTACGAACATGGAACTATGATGTCTCAATGTAGTGTTTGCTATGTAGGAAAGAGGATGAGTACCATGATCATTTGATGGGAGGATGCAACTTCACAAAGGAGGTTTGGAGGTTTATATGTGAAGAGTTTCAACTACAATTCATGCTAGAAACGGACCTGAGGAAAATAGTAACAAGCTATGAAATTGAGGACACAAAGAAGAATTTAATTATGTTTCTCTCTACTATCATATTTGGGAGGAACAAAATGCCAGAAGACACCACTGTACAACTACTAATGTATGGAGTATTGTTGTAAAAATTTGTAAATATTTTAAGCATAAGTTACACATTAGATAGTGTGTTAGTTGTTTCTCCTTTTTATGGTTGTATGGTGTTGGGCCTACATGTAACTTTTGACCTTTGACTTTTTGGTAGGAGGAAGTTGGAATTTATTTACCTAATTTCGATACATACATACATACATACATAAATACATGTATATGCATATATGTGTGTGTTTGTGTGTGTATTAATTGTTGTGAAATTGGGAAACAAAAAAGGCAGATGAAAGAAAAAATTAATAGTTGGTTCCCGAACTAGCAAATCATGCCAATAAAAATGTGTCTAGGAAAGAGGATATGCAAGGTATACACCTGGTTATGGAGTAAGTCTAATGAAAATACCTTGTAGAAGTATGTGACTTTCATCAAGTTTCACTTGGAAAGCAACATCAATGACTTCCTGGTCGAACACCATGGACATCTATTGTATGTTCTTCCTAGTGGGTGACAAAGACTTCCTCACCTCTAGAGTTCTCCACACAGATCCCATGGAACTCCTTGTTGTTCTATCAGATCCAACAAGAAGGACTTGTCCTTTGAAATGTTAGAGTACTAGCGTTGACTTGCTCTCCCAATTGTCTCTCCTTTGCTTTCCCTCCCTTTTGGCAGGTAGGACTTTCTTGGGATCTCTCGGTTATCACAACCAGAGAGCAGAACAATTTTTAGAGCTAATTGTTGTGTCTCTTAAAGCCTAGAGTGCCCCTCCCCCCTTTATATAGAATTGCCAGGGTCAAGGTTTTGAGTTCATCAGGGAGTCAAATAGATGGAAATTTATGATTTTTTTGAAAGTTGTGAATGGTCAACCGATTGGTTCAATGTTGAAATAGTTGATTAACAGATGAAATGGTCAGTTCAACCCTTGAACTATTCAATTCAGTTTCTTTTCCTTTTCATATCATATTGGCATTCAATATATGATTAATACACAACATAACGTCAACGTTAATTCTTCATCCAATTGGATAGATCATTGAATCGGGTGGTCCAACAGTTGAACTGGTCATTTTAGACCTTGAGCCAATCACTTCACTAAACGAACCAGTCGGTTCATACCCTAATTCAGATTTTGTTCAACCAATGTTGTTTCCAATTAACCTGACACTTGAATTGATCATTCCAACACTTGAACCAGTCAGTTCACAGTCTAGTCAATCAATTTTCAACTATTGTTTTTCAAATTGAATACCTAAACACTTTAGTAATCAAATTAAACATCATTCATGAATAAACTCATATTCCAGGTGTATCCTATATGTGTAACCCTATAGGTCCCAATTTAATTACATTGGTAGTGAATGTCCATAACTAATTTATGACATCAGAAGCAATCTACAGTATCTAGCAATAGATCATTGCTACCTAAGTAATTTAAAAAGTTGGAGAGCAAATTCAACCTACAATATGTGATCAATGTTATTGTGATCATATAGTTCCTTTGTCTTTGATATCTAGAATGAATTCAAGGCATGGAATTGTCATCCTCTTCAACATTCAATTTATGTATCCTGAACTACAGCAGACTGTACGAGATGCATGTGAGTTCGTATATTATATATTGAGTCATATGAGCCATACGTTTCTTAGTCTTTCTTATAAAGTGGCCTGGATATCAATCTCCTATATGAGGGACAAATCCCATCTACATCACTCACACTCAATCCCCATGTGTCACAATGCATTCGAGCATCACCTTTATGGCAACCATTATTCAAGGTCCCATTGGTTTATGTCTAGATACATATTACAACATGTGATGAGTGTACTAACTTCAGGTCTAAGAACTAAAATCACCACTATCACTATGAGAGATGATTTTGACTACCATTCCATGGTAATCATGGATCACTCTCAAGGTGGTTTTGTTTGATACAATGTTCTCTAACATGTACTTGTGTGCTTGAATTAATATCACATATCATGACTAATGAGACTTCGTCATCACCCAATATACACTTTAGTCTTATCTATTATTGTTGTCTATTTTTCTTCTTGACTAATATCTGACAAGGGACATATAAAGAATGTATGTACTCTTATCATACATATAATCTCATTGTTGAGATCCTCAACCTAAAGACATATGTCATCGAGTAAAATCATTCTTTAGACATCTATTATATATGTGTCATCATCTCACAATTGAGACAAGCATAATAGACAAAATTACCTTTATCATTATCAAATCATGTATATCATGCCCCATTACAATCATCATATGATTAGCTCTATGGGCATACATACCAATAACCTCTGAGATGCACTTAGAGCCTATCACGTACAAATCTTATTCCAAGTGATCCTAACATGTAAATCATGTTTCTACTGTGCTGGTGCCTTTTATAGCGGGTTAGAAACACTTACTTCAAGTTGGTATTTTGCAAGTTTCACATCTCTTCATTGTATGACTTCTCGTATGAGATGGAAGTGTTATAGTATGCTATCTAAGATTCCTTTCCTGTCCAGTAACTCCATTTGTTGTCACAACATTTCTACTATGTCATCAATGGTTGGAACCTCCCCAAGTTCATCTATATGAAATTATAGATCACACTATCCTCTATTGTATTCATAACACCAAGATACTTGACTTCTATTGTAGAATTAAGAAACTATCTCTTACTCATAACTTTTCCATCTTATATATCTATTTTAAGGCCAAGCACAAATTTAGAGTGCGATCATTAAATTTCTTAGTCATTTTCGAAGCATGCATGAACGTAACCCTTTACAGCCAACTCTTCCTGAGTTACCATAACCAAGAACCAATCATTTTAGTACTTCTCAAGTACATAGGGATGTTCGTTATGATAGTCCAATGACTTTCACTGGATTCTGATTGATATCCACTAGTCATGAGCAATACGTATGAGATAATTGGATGAGTACACATCCTCTCATCATGTCAAATACATGTGAGGTAACGGATGATTCCAAAACATTGTATTTATGTTAGATTCAATTGCTATTGCATATGACATATTACTCATGTTTACCCATTCTTCACAAGAACTGAGACACTAGACTCTATAGAGTCTATTTTTGTAGTGTTTCTCATTGGGTTTTGCATGCTGAACACCTTCATCATCTTACCAATGTATGTGCTCTTAATTAGGTGAATAAGATTTCTAGATCTACCACTATATCTCTCAATTCCTATCACATAGGATGCTTTGCCTAAACCCTTCATGGAGAAGGTGCTTCCTAGCCATGTTTTAATATTTTAAGTATAAGGGCATTATTCCCCATATTCAAGTGGAATATTAATATGCTCCCACTAAATTCTTGTAATCACAGAGTTCTTTTTTATTTTGACTTAAGTCAAACTCTTTGAGTATCTTTGTCAAATCAAAGATTCTATTTTTGAGACGCTTTCTTCAATCCACATATTGACCTTTGTATCATATGAACTTTATCTACATTATTGGATTATAAAACCTTTAGGCTATGTCACACACATACACTTAATTATTCCTCTTAACAAATGTTGTTTTAACATCCATGTGACAAATCTCATATATATAACAAGGTGAAATAGAAAGCATGGTCTTAATGGATTTAACCATGGAAACTGGTGAAGATTTCATTATATGGATTTCACTTGTGATACACTATCACGGTTCTTTCTTGAAGGTTATCAAGGTATTGATGCAAAGTATTTCAACATATGATCTCATTAAAGTTTCTTAATACTTTCATCAAATTTATACTTCATTTATAATCTACTTGAACACTTCTAGAGATTTATGTTTTTATTTTACTGAGTACATATCATCATATTACCAGTAAATGAAAGGAGCTATATGTAATTATCTATAGCATTCACTCCATAAGATCTTCATGCATCATATGTATGAGGCCTGATGGAAAGCTTATCCACCCACTACATCTTGTGATGGATGTCATGTCGTATTGTGCGTAAATAAGGCTTGCATGTTTCCTTAGGTTCGATAACCATGGGAATCTATATTAACATCAATATGTATTCTAGACATAAATTCTTATATATACGTCCAATGTGACTATTGTTAATGATAATCTCGAGTTATCAAATACAATCCTTTGGTATTAATGTTGAAAAAACTAGCCAAGATTTTTTTAAAGGAAAGATCATTAGATATTTTGGCATTGCCATGCAAGATCATATCTTTTAAAATATAAACATTAATATATCACTTTATTGATTCATAATCTTGTCATACAAGATGCTTAAAGTAAAATTTTCTATTTTCTTGGCATAATTAATTAGCAGTTCAACTAAATCTATGACATGCACATTTGGGCTAAGATAAATTTAAATGTAGACTAAACCTTCCACAAATATTGATATGCCTTATCCATCTTTGTCCTTCCAAGAGGGATTTTACTTCTTGTTAGATCCTGTACATCAAGTTTGTTAGATCTTTATTTGGTATCATATACTAAAAAGAAGTAAACAAATTTATCTTATAACATTTATACCTAAAGTGGAGGCCTCAACTCCTTCCTTCTTCTTCTTTAGTTCCTCTAACCAAAGTGGGAAGTTTCTTTTCTAATGTCCAGGATGGTGACAATGATGAGAATTGCCTCTTTTCTTCAGTCCTCCCTTTGCTTTGAGTTATGAAGATTTGGGCTTCTAGCAAACTTTAGAACTCTTCTTAGTTTTGCCTATGCATTTAGACTTCCCCTTTTTCTTACTGATCACCATCATAGACATGGGCTTGTCTTTATTCATCTATCACTCAGTTGTTCTCAACATGCCCAACAACTTTTTTGATTATTTTTCAAAGTCATTTGTGGTGTAGTTCATGATAGTTTGATTGTATTATTCTGGCAAAGACTACAAAATCACATCACTGGCCAACTCTTGACCAAAGGGGAATCCCAGTCTAGCTAGGTTCTCCACATACCCAACAAGATTGAGCACATGAGGACCTACTAGATCTCCCTCTTCCATGTTGCATTTGAATAGTGCTTTGGAGACATCTCATCTCTCTTGTCTTGCTTGATCTTGGAACATGATCTTGAGATGTGTGACCGTCTCAATCACATCCATGTTCTCATTCTTCCACTACAACTCATAGTTCATGGAGCATATCATTAGAAACTTAACATCCACGTCATCTTTAGTATGCTTCTTGTAAGAATCCCTGTCATCCCTACGTGTAGTTGGAAGGGGTTCATCTAGTTATGGCATTTCTAGGACATAGAGCTTGCAGTCCTGACTGAGAACAATTCTCAACTTCCTGAACCAGTCGTGGAAGTTGTTCCTAGTAAGTTTGCCCTTCTCAAGGACTGATCGTTGAGAAAATAATTGATTGTTGTTTGATGCCATTTGATTCTACAAAAGTATTCACAACTTCGTAAAAATTCCTTTTGATTATATTTGATTAAAATTTTGGAAATATTAATTATATATTTAATTAAATATCATTCTCATTATTTTTTTCAAATTGATATCCCTAAAGTTTAAATTTTGAAATCCACAGTGAACAATTTTCTAATGAGTAAGATCCAAGATAATTCAGCAATGGCCCGACCAACAAAGCGATACATAGTCAATTATCAAGGTATGCACAACTTTTTTCAATGATCGTCTCTATGCTTATGGGCTTAGATGCTCTTAGAATCACCACTAAGTCTGACCCAATAGCCAACACAACAAATATGCACCCTACAAAGGCATAATCTATATATCTACCATCACACTTCCAGAAGGTAGATAGACCACGTGAGGGTGTAACATGCTCTTATTCGAACACGTCTTTCATGTGTGTCGCTAATGGAAAGAATCTTAGACTTAATATATTTGATTGAGGGTTATATATATATATATATATATATATAGTATTCAATCACAACATATATAGTATGTGTCATATACATGCTATATCCTATAACATAAACATGTAATATAAAACAAAAAAGCAATGGTTATGTCCATGTATACTATAATTTCTTGGAGCCACAAGGAATTAATACCACCTAGGTCAATCATCACATAACATGTATTAACTTGTTATTAATGTAGATTTGTGCTTGCCAAACTGGGTAGATCGGTTCAACCTTTGCGCCGGTTATCTCACCTCTTGACTGGTCAGTTGGTCCTCTGGGATGTTCGGCTCATCTCACAAACTGGTCGACTCGTCTTTCGATGATCATCTTCTTTTTTTTGCAAGAAAGGAAACTATCCTACTTATGAGAACTCATTACACTAAATGAGATTACTCAAAAAAAACATGATTACTCCTTAATTAAACACAAACCCAAAAATAGGGTAAACTAAAACCAATTTCAACATATCCCAATTGCTCAAAAATATTTATCTAAAAGCCCAACAACTTGCTTTACTTCACATAATGCTCAATATTCTTTGCAATTTCCCTGTAGCCTTAGCTGCAACATAAACCTTTCAAAGGTATACTATCCACATATTCAACATATAGAAGCATCAACATGTTGTGGAAAGCCTGATTCAATCAAAACATCATATACAAACTTTTCATCCGAACCTGAGAGTACAGGGACAACTCTAGGACACACTAGACAACTAAACAACCATCTCTAGGGTTTATCACTTCACATTCTTCTCACTGTCATGGTACTATTATTGTTGTTGTCGATCACCTTAAAAAATGTGGTGACCCAAAAGGTGAGACTCCGTCCCAGTGAGAGATATAACTCTCTCCAACATATATTGATTACATCATACTAAATAGTAAATAACTAAGCAGTTGGATAATTTAATAGTCAATTGAGCAGATTGAATAGTTCAAGCATGCTAAATAGATTAATCAAATAAGCTTAGCTACAAGTATGATTATCAATGTATACAAACATAACTGATAAATCCATTTCTTTTATAAGATATCTACTCAGGTTTCATGAAATTACTTCTAATAAAAATAATTTTAATTAATCTAGCTATCATCATATGCCTAACTAACAACACAAGAAATCTAGAAGCATAAGCATATTTTATATTGCTAGTAGTATGACATGGTTATCAATATTGGCATATTTAATAAAGTGAACTAATCTATATAATAAGTAGAGCTAACATCATAGCACAACTAACTGCATAAGCAAAATTAGCAGTTTAAGAATTTCTAATTACATAGGCATGGCTAGCAATATTAGACATTGCTAGAAGAATAATATTAAATATCATTTTCAATATATATATTTGACAACATAAATATGTTTACAACATAAGAACTTCTAAAACACAAGCATATCTATCATCTTTCATGTACTATATATCATCTCTATATAAGAAGATCAAACAAGGGTTATCATCCAATGTGAGGTGTTGTGTATATCCCTAAACAGATATGCTACATGGATGTCTTACATATTTTATTACGTTTCCCTGAGGAATTTGAGTATACCACAAAAATCTGACTGACCACCGCTAAGTCGGAATCAATGCCATACAAGATCTAGGAAGAGTCTGACTCCTAAGGTCTTCTCTATCCCTATTCTGTACGGGTCTGCCATAGCGACACATAAGGTCAAGTTGCTAACAATCTAGTCCGTCCTTGGTACAGGTCACGACACTAGTTGAAAGGAGGTGGGTATGCATACCCTACCATCTAAGGTACAATCGTAGTTTCCCTCCAATCTCATCGCATATATAATCATCGAGACGCAACCACAACCATTCTCAAACAGAGGGCTAGGTATGATCACATCCATCCTCCCTGAACACTTGAATTCAGGATGACAAGCACCCAACATACGCAATAGTATGCACTCCGAGTTTCCCTTACGAATACTTGTTTCACCATCTGGCAAGTTCTGGCACTTAGATGGATCTATGGCATATGACACTACATGATTATAAATTCACTTGATTAATTATTGCCAATTGGGTGAATTAAGGCTTCATCATTCAAATGGACATACAATCCCTAATTCATTTTTATCAAATGAATAAGCATTGCAACTTAAGAAGATATAAAATGTTTGAAGTATAGATCTTAATCATATTACCATATCCTATCATCTATTGGATTGTAATGAACCACATTATAATTATATCAATTCAAGATATCCATTTCTTATCACAAGTTCCAGGGTTTCAACCCTTATTGGAACATGAAAAGGATTTCACCTCAATCAGGGCTCAATATGCCCAAAGGTCAATTAATAACATCCCATTATTCATAGAAAGGTCATTCTCATCATTTCATGCCTTAAACAAGGTTCAAAAGATCATCAAAAATTATGTGTTCATAGGTATTATGGAAATACACTATGATATTCAAATAGAACTACATTATGGTTTAAACAAAAGAAGTGTGTAATTCATTTTCACATTTATCATGCAAGAGGGCTCATTATGACCAATCACCATCATTTAGTAACATTAAGGTTAGGTATAACAAGCTATATCACATTGAAGTTACACATTCACTTATTATGGTCATTTATCAAATATAACTATCCAAGACGAAATGTAAGACAACAAATTAATGAAATTGAATCATCAAATTCTCATCAATAAGACCCACATATAATATCATGGGATTCATTCTGTTCCATAGGATGGTGAAGCATCCAATCATATTCATTGGATCAGGTTCATTGTTCAAAGTTATCAATTGAAGTATAAGCTTAACTATTGGATCAATTGAACCAAGGAACCATTAGTTTATGATTTAGTCAAATCTACAATGACATCCTTAACTCACCATATGTGGTGATGATCTCATCCACCATTAGTTGTGATCATTAAGTCACCATCAATTGTTAGATCAACACTATATTCATTTAACACCATCATATATTAAGCTAATGTCATCATCGATTGAGAACATCATTAGAGTATCACACCATTGCTTATTGAGATTCCAAGAGAGCCTAACACTAACCTAATGTGTGACTATTAGTTCACAACATCTTTCATAACCCTTAGTCACCAACTTCAATTGTCATGAAGAACACACCATCAAGTCATGTATTTGGAAGAGAAAATAACCTAGAAACCCTAATATGGACCATCGGTTGATAGGTTCTTAGCACCATAGGTGGTTGTACCCACCGGAACAAAGTCATATAATTCCTTAGGAAGAATTTTCACATGATTACAAGTTCATCTTGAAGTGGAAACAAAATAGGAAACACCATAAAAACAAAATCCTAAACAAGCTTACATTTTTATGGTTAAATCACCATTTTTAAGTTAGAACATGAGCTAAAAAGCTTATAGTAATCAATATAAGTAAAGTGAGTTATAAAACTCACCTCTACTAACAAGAAAAGACTTAGAGAAGCAAGAAACTTAAGACAAGAAGGTAGAAAACCCAAGAGGAAGATCTAAATCGAACAAACAGACACACTTCTTCACAAGGAATCAAAACCCTAGAAGAAGAAGCAAGAAAGGTAGGATCTTAAGCTCTAAAGAAACTTTTACGATGGAACAATAGGGTTTCGACCTAGAGGAAAGTTTAAGGAAAGAGAAGAGGAAGAAAAATGATGAAGGAAGGAAGAAAATGACTTGCCTTGATCGAAAAACCTAGAAGATGACCTTAGAAACCCTAGGTAGGGCTAGATGGAGCTATAGGAGTTTCCCTTAGGAATACTTGTTTCACCATCTGGAAAGTTCCGACACTTATATGGATCTATGGCATAGGACACTACATGATTAGAAATTCACTTGATTAATTATTTCCAATTGGGTGAATTAAGGCTTCATCATTCAAATGGACATATAAACCCTAATTCATTTTTATCAAATGTATACGCATTGCAACTTTAGAAGTTAATGAATGTTTTTTGTATAGATCTTAATCATATTACCATATCATGTCAGCTATTGCATTGTAATGAACCACATTATCATTATATCATTTCAAGATATCCATTTCTTATCACAAGTTCCAGGGTTTCATCCCTTATTGGAACATGAAAAGGATTTCACCTCAATCAGGGCTCAACACACCCAAAGGTCATTTAAGACCATCCCTTCATTCATATAAAGGTCATTCTCATCATTCCATGCCTTAAACAAGGCTCAAAAGATCATCAACAATTATGTGTCCATAGGTATTATTATGGCAAGACACTATGATATTCAAATATCACTACATTATGGTTTAAACATAATAAGTGTGTATTTCATTTTCACATTTATCATAAAATAGGGCTCGTTATAACCAATCACCATCATTTAGTAACATTAAGGTTAGGTATAACAAGCTATATCACATTGAAGTTACACATCCACTTATTATGGTCATTTATCAAATATAACTATCCAAGAGCAAATGTAAGACGACAAATTAATGAAATTGAATCATCAAATTCTCATCACTAGGACCCACATATAATATCATGGGATCCATTTTCTTCCATTGGATGGTGAAGCATCGAATCTTATTCATTGGATCGAGTTCATTGTTCAAACTTATCAATTCAAGTATAAGCTTAACTATTGGATCAATTGAACCAAGGAACCAGTGGTATAAGATTTAGTGAAATCTACAATTACATCCTTAACTCACCATATATGGTGATCATCTCATACACCTTTAGTTTTGATCATTAAGTTACCATCGATTGTTAGATCAACACTATATTCATTTAACACCATCAGATATTAAGCTAATGTCATTATCGATTGAGAATATCATTAGAGAATCACACCATTGCTTATTGAGATTCCAAGAGAGCCTAGCACTGACCTAAGGTGTGACTATTAGTTTACAACATCTTTCATAACCCTTGGTCACCCCCTTCAGTTGTCATGAAGACCACACCATCGAGTCATGTATTTATAAGAGAAAATAACCCAGAAACCCTAATATGGACCATCGGTTGATAGGTTCTTAGCTACATAGGTGGTTGTACCAACCGAAACAAAGTCATATAATTCCTTAGGAATAATGTGCACATGATTACAATTTCATCTAGAACTAGAAACAAACTAGGAAACACCATAAAAATCAAAATCTTAAACAAGCTTAGGTTTTTAAGGCTTAAATCACCATTTTTAAGTAAGAATATGAGCTAGCTAGCTTATAGTAATTAATATAAGTAAAGTGAGTTATAAAACTCACCTCTACTAACAAGAACAGACTTAGAGAAGAAAGAAACTTAATCCAAGAAGGTAGAAAACCCAGGAGAAAGATCTGAACTCGGACAAGCAGGCACACTTCTTCACAAGGAATCAAAACCCTAGAAGAAGAAGCAAGAAAGGTAGGATCTTGAGCTCTAAAGAAACTTTTACCATGGAAAAGTAGAGTTTCAACCTGGAGGAAAGTTTAAGGAAGGATAAGAGAAAGAAAAATGGTGAAGGAAGGAAGAAAACAACTTGCCTTGATCAAAAACCCAGGAAGATGACCTTAGAAACCCTAGGTAGGGCTAGATGGAGCTCTAGGAGACCTTCTTGTCCAAAAAGAGGTTGTCTTCTTCCTTAGACCACTTTGTTCCACAAAAAAATAGAGAAAGATTGGTTCTCTAAGCTAGAGGAAAGATAGAGTGAGTAATGATTTCAATTTGGAGATAGGAAGGGGTATATACAACTTCATGGATAAGGAAGGAGTCAAGCATGAGGTGTCCATGAGTTTTCCATGTGTACATAACCTAGAGCTTTTATGTCCATGCAACACATACCTAACTTACCACCTACACTTTCTATCCTTTATCCATACCCTTATCCTTATCTTTATTCTAATCCTTATCTTGATCCTTATCTTTACCATTACTCTTATCCTTATCCATAAAGAGGGAACCCCTAAAATGGCCTTGAAGCGGAACACCTCCAAACCAAGAACAACTAGGAGCCCCATAGCCCAAAAAAGTCGTGAATGATAAGGAATTCTATAAGGATTGTAATTCTTGTGACAATATACAAAGAAAACCTCCCAATTGGGTAAATTGCAGAAAAGTCCATAATGTACATAAAATTGCATAACTTGCACAAACAGTTTCAAAATTGGACCAAATTTGAAACTTAAGCTTGTGTTATGATTCCAAAGCATATCAGAAGGTTAAACTAGGGTTATAAGAATTTAATTATGGTAATTAAGTATGTTCAACCATTTAAGAAAAGTTAGGGGTCTCACAACCATAAACCCGTAATAGGGATTTCGCCCCCGAAATCCAAGGTAAACATAGATGGATATTGCTGATGTACATAATCCTCAATCTTACACATGGTTACTTTCATCACATGGTGATGTCACATCATTCTCATAGAAGACAAATTCTTCTCCCTCAACTCTTTCATGTGTCATCTTGGTTCAACATAAGAACTATTGTGCCACATGTACGGGTCCGGTAGTACATTTCAACTTGGGACTCTAAATGGAATCCCAAACTATTCTATCTATTGTACCACACATCCCTTATAGGTCATATTTTATGGATCTTACCATCATGAAACATTATGTATCTCTTATCAGGCATAATTCATATAAGGTTTCATTTGTATGCCCCTTTAATGATTGTAGTAATTAGCAACTCAATCAATCTGGTGAGCATCCCCAAATTGTTAAGAAATATAAGTTATATGTTCTTAGAAGATTATTCAATCATATTAATGATGGATTGGCCATCACTCTAGTTGACGAAACACACACTTGTTGGTAACTATTAATAATTATAACTTCTTGGTTGATCTTGTTAGGGGTAGGGTAACGACATTGTCTTCCTCTTCCTAGAATTCACACAACTCACTTATTAGATGTATCATAACATCCGAGAGGATACACTAGTTAACCCCCGGCTCATTCTTACTGAACTTGTCACACATGAGTATAGTTTCTTCAACATTCATAAGGTTTAACAAGATGTTAACCATGTTAATGACCATCTTTGAAATACTTTGAGATGTCATCATCCAAAGCTTGTCACAACTTATGAGACATAACTTGATTAATTTGTTTCTCCTATTTATGAATGCTTTTAATACATTGGTTAGTCTAAACGACATAAACCTAAACTCATAATGGTCATGTAACTTATGACATCAACCTAACTCTAATCCATTGATATCCTGATCCTAGGTTTATTTTAAAGGAACACAGTAACACATGTCTGCTGAGAAACAAACCATCTATCATTGATATTGGTCTTTTCCATCTATCAACAGACCATACATAACATTATAGAATCATTTTTATTTCTCAAACAACACTTGGAAGATCCACATCAACTCTCTCTCTCACTCTATTGGAGATGAACACTGGATAATGATCTAATAGATACCTTAAACTCATATATAACTAATACAATCTGGATACTAGGTATCATTACCTTTGTATCCACTACATGTGCTATAAATAACTCATAACTGGGTTTCATTATCTTCCACAATATCATAACCAGCTAAGAACATATAGGAGGTATCCCTCTAACTCTTGGAAGGATAAAAAAGCATGCTCATTACAAAATATAAAGATTTTGAAACAATAGTCCAAGGCAATCACACATCGTATCAAGATATCCATCCCAGGATTATAGACATTCCATGTATACCATGTGGCATGAGGTCCACTTGTATGTTATGCCTCAAAAATAAAGGAACACAAATGGAGACACACTTCTTACATCAAAGAAGCATTGTCCAAGGGTCACTAGCAGAAGGTAAATAATTATATTATTATTATTTTTCCGATGAAGGTTACACTATTTATGTATCATTTTACCTCTTATAGCTTGGGTTCCTTGCCATTAGCATAAGACTTATTAAGATTATCACATCTCATTTCTCTTTGCCCATTAACTCTTCATCATTCATATGCATATCCTTTCATGTTATCATGTTTCTCAACCACTTATCAATGAATATATCAACATATTCCACATTTTCTTCATTAGACAGGGATCATCTCCCTTAATTTCTTTCATATGTCATGAAGATTATAAATTAGCACATCTTAAACACATAGGTTGGTCTGATATTAACTTAGGTTCCACTTTATTCATCTGCCATTATTCTCATTCATCTTCTCATATTATGCTTATCACATGAGTCCTCTCTATCTTATGTGAATTTCATACCTTGAATCATTTTATTAGCACATACTTATCTATCTTTTACTTTATTATCTTCTGTAATTACAACTTCAAGAACTCCTCTTTATCTTATCTATTTTCATATTCATGTTTCATGGTATTGTATCTTTCTCTTATAGTTACTAAATATTCAAATTCTGATAGGTTATGATGAAATTTTCATATTTGTTAGGGTAAGATTGAGATATTTGCACCATGGTTTCTGATTTGTTATGCTCTTTAGATTGTCTCAAAATGACAACTTGATCAGAGTAATCAGAAAGATAACAATCTAAGAGTTCCATAATCACCTTTTCTTCAATACCTAAATACCTGGCCATGGCATCCAAGTATTGAGATTAGGCAGTAGGCACTATGTTTTTATGTCATATTACTCACTTATACATCATCCTAGTCCTAAGTCCTATTGTCCCAGTAGACTCAAAAAACCTAGAGTACTGATACCAACTTGTGAGAACTTGTTACGGTAAATGAGATTACTCAAAAAACAAAACACAGTTACTCCTTTATTAAACACAAACCCAGAAAAATGGGTAAATTAAAACCGATTTCAACAATTCCCAATTGCTTAGAAACATTTATATAAAAGCCCAACAACTTTCTTTACTTCACATAATGCTTAATATTCTTTACAACTTCTTTGTAGCCTCATCTAGAACGTAAACCTTGAAAAGGTACACTATCCACATATTCAACATATACAAGCATCAAAATGCTTTAGAAAGCTCAATTCAATCAAAACATTGTATACAAACTTTTCATCCGGACTTGAGAGTACAGGGATGACTCTAGGACACACTAGACTACTAAACAACAATCTCTAGGGTTCATCACCTCATATTCTTCTCACTGTCATGATACTGTTATTGTTGATGTAGATCACCTAAAAAATTGTGGTGACCCACAAGGTGAGACCCAGTCCCAGTGAGAGATATAACTCTCTCCAACATATATTGATTACATCATATTAAATAATAAATAACTGAGTAGTTGGAGTATTTAAAAGTCAATTGAGCAGATTGAACGGTTCAAGCATGCTAAAAAGATTAAGCAAATAAGCTTAGCAACAAGTAAGACTATCATTGTATACATAGGTAACAGATAAATCCATTTCTTTTTTAAGATATCTACTCAGGTTTCATAAGATTGCATCTAATAAAAATAATTTCAATTAATCTAGATATCATCATATGCCTTACTAACAACACAAGAAATCTAGAAGCATAAGCTTCTTTGAGATTTCTAGTAGTATGACATGGCTATACATATTGGCATATTCAATAAAGTGAACTAGTCTATATAATAAGTAGGGATAACATCATAGAACAACTAACTTCATAAGAAAAACTAGTAGTTTAAGCATTTCTAATTACATAGGCATGGCTAGCAGTATTAGACATTGCAAAAAGCATAATATTAAATATCAGTGTCAGTATATATATTTGACAACAAAAACAAGTTTACAACATAAGCACGTCTACAACACAAGCATATATATCATTTTTCATTGTACTATATATCATCTCTATATAAGATGATCAAACAAGGATTATCATACAATATGAGGTGTCATGTATATCCCTAAAAAAATATGCTACATGGATGTCTTACATCTTTTATTACGTTGCCCTATGGAATTTGAGGATACCACTCGAAATCCAACTGACCACTACTAAGTCGAAATCAGTGACATACAAGATCTAGGAAGAGTCAGACTCCTAAGCTCTTCTCCTCCCTCTGTCAGTACGGGTCCGCCATAATGACACATAAGGTGAAGTTGCTAACAACCTCGCCCATACTTGGGACAAGTCACGTCACTAGTGAAATGAGGTGGGTACACCTACCCTACCATCTGAGGTACAACCAAAATTATCCTCCAATCTTATCACATACATAATCACCAAGACACGACCACAACTGTTATCAAACAGAGGGCTAGGTATGACCACAGTCATCCTCCCTAAACACTTGTATTTAGGATGACAAGAACCCCACATACTCAATAGTATGTTCTTCGAGTTTCCCTGAGGAATACTTGTTTCACCATCAGGCAAGTTCTGACACTCAGATAGATCTATGGCATAGGGCACTACATGATTGGAATTTCACTTGATTAATTATTTCCAATTGGGTGAATTAAGGCTTCATCATTCAATTCATAACTATCAAGTTTATAAGCATTGCAACTTTAGAAGATATAAAATGTTTGAAGTATAGATCTTAATCATATTAGTATATCCTATCATCTATTTCATTGTAATGAACCACATTATCATCATATCATTTCAAGATATCCATTTATTTTCACAAGTTCCATGGTTTCAACCCTTATTGGAACATGAAAAGGATTTCACCTCAATCAGGGCTCAGCTTGCCCAAAGGTCATTTAAGCCAATCACATTATTCATAGCAAGGTCATTCTCATCATTCCATGCCTTAAAAAAGGCTCAAAAGATCATCAACAATTATGTGTCCATATGTATTATTATGGCAAGACACTATGATATCCAAATAGAACTACATTATGGATTAAACATAATAAGAATGTAATTCATTTTCACATTAATCATGCAAGAGGGCTGATTATAACCAATCACCATCATTTAGTTACATTAAGGTTAGGTATAACAAGCTATATCACATTGAAGTTACATACCCACTTATTATGGTCATTTACCAAATATAACTATCTGAGAGCAAAGGTAAGACAACAAATGAATGATATTGAATCATAGAACTCTCATCACTAGAACCCACATAAAATATCATAGGATACAATCTAATCCATTTGATGTTTAATCATCCAATCTTATTCATTGGATCGTGTTCATTGTTCAAAGTTATCAATTGAAGTATATGTTTAACTATTAGATCAATTGAACCAAGGAACCATTGGTTTAAGGTTTAGTCAAATCTACAATTACATCCTTAACTCACAATATGTGGTGATGATCTAATCCACCATTATATGTGATCATTAAGTCACTGTTGATTGTTAGATCAACACTATGTTCATTTAACATAATCTGATATTAAGCTAATGTCATCATTGATTGATAACATTATTAGAGAATCTCACCATTGCTCATTGAGATTCTAAGAGAGCCTAACACTGACCTAAGGTGTGACTATTAGTTCACATTATCTTTCATAACCCTTGGTCACCACCTTCGATTGTCATGAAGACCACACCATCAAGTCATGTATTTAGAAGAGAAAATAACCTAGAAACCCTAATATTGACCACCGGTTGATAGGTGCTTAGCACCATAGGTAGTGATACCAACCTGAAATAAGTCAAAGAATTCCTTAGGAAGAACGTGCACATGATTAAAATTTCATCTAGAACTAGAAACAAAATAGGAAACACCATCAAAATCGAAATCCCTAACAAGGTGAGCTTTTTAATGCTTAAATCACCATTTTAAAGCAAGAATATGAGCTAACAAGCTTATAGTAACCAATATAAGTAAAGAGGGTTATAAAACTCACCTCTAATAATAAGAACATACTTATATAAGTAAGAAACTTCAGCAAAGAAGGTAGAAAACCCAAGAGGAAGCTCTGAACTCGGCCAAGAAGGCATTCTTCTTCACAAGGAATCAAAACCCTAGAAGAAGAAGCAAGAAAGGTAGGATCTTCGGCTCTATAGCAACTTTTACCATGGATTAGTAGATTTCTGACCTGGAGGAAGGTCTAAGGAAGGAGAAGAGCAAGAAAAATGGAGAAGGAAGGAAGAAAAAAACTTGCCTTGATCAAAAACTCTAGAAGATGACCTTAGAAACCCTAGGTAGGGCTAGATGGAGCTCTAGGAGACCTTCTCCCAAAAGAGGTTGTCTTCTACCATATACCACTTTGTTCCATAGACAAACAGAGCAAGGTCGGTGCTCTAAGCTAGAGGAAAGTGGGAGTGAGAAATGGTTTCAGTTTGGAGATAGGAAGGGGTATATATAGCTTCATGGATAAGGAAGGGGTCAAGCATGAGGTGTCCATGAGTTTTCCGTGTGTCCATAGCCTAGAGATTTTATGTCCATGCAACACCTCCCTCACTTACCACCTAAACTTCCTCTCCTTTATCCATACCCTTATCCTTGTATTTATCCTTATCCTTATCTTGATCTTTATCCTTATCCTTATCTTTACCATTACTCTTATCCTTTATGCAAAAAGGAGGAACCCCTAAAATATCCTTAAAGAGGAACACCTCCAAACCAAGAATAACTAGGAGCCCCATATCCTTATCCAAAGTCATGAATGATAAGGAAACCTTATAAGGATCATAATTCTTGTTACAATATATAAAGAAAACCTCCCAATTAGGTAAATTGTAGAAAAGTCCAGAACGTACATAAAATTGTGTAACTGCACAAACAATGTCCAAATTGGACCAAATTTGAAACATAAGGTTGTCTTATGATTCTAAAGCATATAAGAAGGTTAGATTAGGGTTTTACAAATTTAGTTATGGTAATTAAGTATTTTCAACCATTTACACAAAGTTTTATTTTGAAAGAAAATTGGATTAAATTCATTACTTGTAAGCCATATGACATCTACATAAAAAGGAAAGAACCCCATCAAAATACATCATCAGGAACCCACCTATTGTATTACAAAAACTCATATTGGAATGTGAATAATGCATTTTTGCATTGATCCCTCTTCCGTGATGTTGTTTGAACCAACTTTTCATAAGAGATTCCTTGAACTTGAGCTCATATCTACATCTATAAGGCAGTCCAAGGATGGTAATCTGATATTATTTTTCCTCAACACGCGAAGTCATACTACAGGGCAACAAACCCAATCTGAGTAAAAATTCTTGCTTTAGTTGGACTAGAAGCAACACCACTCTCACGTAAGGAGAGACAAAAACGAACAACTACCAATGCTGATGAGAACGGTGACTAACAAAGCTGAGAACCAGTGACTAACCCAAAAAAACAACCTAATGCTAAACCAAAAAAATAGAGCAAAAAGAATGGGAAGAGGAAGCTCTAAGCCACTGGATCTGGTAGTAGGATGGGGAGCAGTGAGGGCTCCACACATAGGAGGACCGAGGTGTGCCTCTGAGTCCTGTCGCAGCCGTCGGGCCGACACCACTGCCCAAACACTGTGACTTTAGCTAGACCAGAAGATCCAACAAGCGCAGCGCCGCCCGATGGAGTCCACCGAAAGCCTCCACCACCCGTCTCTTATCTTCAGATCCCATATGCGGCCGAGCAAGAAAGGCATGGGGGCGTGGGGAGGTGTACACCAAAAGTCAGAACCCCCTCCACCAAGCCCGCCGCTGCCCTATGGGAACCCTAGCCGGGGTGCGCTAATCACCAGAGCCCAAACACATTTAAGCAGAGTTAGGGGTCTTACAATACTTCTACTTGATTATATTGTAATGAAAAACCTCATGTTACATCCGAGGGGATGGAAGGTAGGAAGGATTAACTTTACATTGGGAATAAGGAGGTAGAAGTTTGGTAGGTAGACCGAGATAAATAGGAATAAAATCAAACCATCCAACCACACATAGATATTGCATTCAGGTCATAACCATGCCATACATTCACCATAAAAACTACTTTTAGGGCAACACAACTAAATTTCATATATATATATATATACATACATATATATATATATATATATATATATATATCGATAGATAGAGAGAGAGAGTCAGGATAGAATATATATATAGGGTGTTCATTCGTTGCCCGTGCGGGTAGCATGGATTTTCGCTACCAGACAGCCAAAAAAGTAACTCTCCTGGCCAAAAAAGTAACTTTGTTGTCAAAAAAGTAACTATGGTGAACAGAAAGTAACTACACGAATAAAAGAGTAACTCTGTGCAAAATATACAGTAGATATATATAAGGACGAGTTTTTTTATTTTAGAGGGGCAAATGAAATTTTTTTTGGCTAAAAGTTTGTGGAGAGCTAGAAAAAATAGTCCTCTACAATTGAGAATTTTTTTTTTGAAAAAAGTGGTCGGAAGGGTGGGCGGGTATCTACCCGCGCGGGCAATAAAGATGGGCCCATATATATATATATATATATATATATATATATATATATATATATATATATATATATATATATATATATATATATATATATTAGTTTGGGATTATGTGGTCTTTGATTAGATATGCATATGAGACAATTAAAATATTTGCATCAGATGCAATAAACAAATGATAAAACCATAAATATGATTACATTGATTATCCTAAAACATAGTAAATTGACATGACAGTGATACCACTGTTGGAAAATATGGGCACAGAGTAAGGCAACAAAAACAAATAAAATTATCTATCTCATTCCCCATAACAGAAATATTGCGTCAGCTACTATGAAATAGGAAGCATGGTTTAATGAGTTTATACCTGATCTTGGAGCAAGTTTAGTGACAAAAACGCATTGCAATGCAACTGTCTTCTAGTTTCTCTTGGTTGATGTTTGTGTAGATCTTGGTCTTCACAATGGACAACATATTAAACAACTTTTGGGATGACTTCTGTGGTCTCATCACGGACTGTAGTCTGACGTTGCCCTCCTAGAAGCAGCCAAAGGACTTGTTACGGCCCCACCTTCCGGTAACCCCCAATTAAGGGAGACCAAGAGGTCGAACCCGCACCCATAATTTCTAGATCAAAGGTTCGGAAATTAACCAAGAACAATTATTAAATTTTAACAGACTAAACTAGAAAGTTATAATAAATAAAGTTTTGCATACCTTTGAAAATTTTGGATATCTAAACTTCTATCCAGCACTGGGACTAATCTAACTAATCCTCCTTGAACTTTAATTCATGTATTTCACAATATGATGAATTATTGTTTGTCCTTTTGGTTTTGTACCTAAAATGCCGACAAACAAAACGTCGGTCACCAAGGTTGGTATGTGGGGGAAACACTAATTGTGCAATTATCCATAATAATGTATTGAAATCAATTATAGTTTAACAAACAATTTTATAGTTTAAATATAACTATGCGATCCATGTATATCCTATCCCCATTATACCCCTCATGATCCCACCTAACCGGTGAATCAGTTTCTAGAGTTGAGTCACATGGCACTACCCATAGGTAGCCCACTCCTTAACTCATGGCATGCTATGAGTCTTATGGCACTACACATGTGTAGCCTAGTTTCTAACTCATGATATCTAGACCTTGTTCTAGGTTACCCTTTTTAGCCTTTTCATAGCCACAGGGGTGGACCCAGATCTAAGCCAGTTATATGTATACATTTATAGTGATAGTCATAGTCACTCTATAGTTGCATGAATTAAAAACATCCAATAGTTAATTTCAAGCAACCGATAAAACCTCGACAAACCCTCAGAAAACTAACTCGGAATATTCATAAGCGTAACCGCATACCTGTATTTGCAGATTTGCATACATAATCAACTATGTAGAGAGAGAAAATCCAAACAAGTAAGCAAAGTGCACAGAAACCCCAAAATTCTTGGACTGTTCGATCGGTGTGCCAGTAGTCTGTGCCTGGATCTGACGCCCTGTGTCAGTTGTCTTCCACTAGTGACGCGCACTTGCTGTCGATCGTTGATTCTCGATCTAACACTCTGTGTCAGGAGTGACTTGACTTAACCGGCCGCCTCTGTGCACCGTCAGATCCTCATAGAGGATCATCGTGTTCCCCGATCAAATGACGACTATATTTCGTCTCCTTTCTTCCTCTTCTTCTAGAACCACGGCGGCACCAAGGCGGTGCCCTCGCCAATGAGAATCCAATCGAGAGAGAGAGAAGGTATGAAGTCTGAAGGACCTACCTCCAGGGTTTGTGAGGGCGAGGGGAAACAAGTGAGGTCCTATTTATAGGCCGTGGAAGCTTCCTTATGGTTTCTTCAACCCTTCCACTGCCCTTGCCTTTGGCCTAATTGGGTGATTTATGTAGAAGCTTCCAAAGACCGATAAACCAAGGTTGAGAGAGTTCGTCTCTCTCCCCCAAACTCATTGGGAAAGTTTCTAAGATCACACGCCCACTGGATCACGAGAAAAGCTATGGGGAAAATCCCCCTGTAACCATGCTATAGTCTGTGTTCAACTGGGACTCTAGATGATGAGCGACGCGCGTTGGATTAAGATCCAACGGCCCTCATTATGCCCGATCTAGCAAAAGGAAAACAATTCCCTAATTTTCAAAATAAATTCCAAAATCAAGGATAACTTGAAAAATCAATAACTCCCAAATCTTAATTCCTTTTTTATTCAAATTTTAAGGGAAACCCGTTCATACTTTTATCTCTCATAATGCAAAAATTGAAGTCGTTATCTAAAGAAAATGAGCCCTTTTCTTCAGTTTCAAGTTATCACTTATTTATTCATATTTTCCACATATCTCCTATTCCTTTTGCCATTATTTAATTATCTTGAGTTCCTTGAACCCCAAGGAACCTTTATATCATGAAATCCTATTTTAGAAAATATCCTTTAACCTTTTAATCATTTTTATTTATTTTCTTATGTAGTCCTTTATCCAATTGAAATCCTTTTTCATTTCTTTTTCTTTTTTTTCTGTTCAATTGGGCTTAATGGCCAATAAGGCCCATCAAGAAAGCATACAAGGCTATCATACACGAAATTCATTCAACTCAACTCATCAAATCAATCATTGATTTCAATTATATTTTAAAAAGCGATTTACAAATATCATTACATGCTTTAGAAAATGTTGTTATAACATCCTCCCCCCTATAGGAATTTTCCCCTCAAAATTCATCAATCAAACAAACAAATTGGGATATGCCTTTTCCATGTCTGTCTTCAGCTCCTATGTGACCTCATCCTCTCCATGGTGCTTCCAAAGAACCTTTACCATCTCTATATTCTTATTTTTGAGCCCTTTTAGCTTGGTATCTAGAATCCGCAAAGGCAACTCAGGATAAGTTAGCTTTTCTTGAAGCTCAATGGGTTCAATGCTTAGCACATGGCTCGGATCTTGCACATATCGCTTCAGATTGGACACGTGAAACACATCGTGCATCATACTATATTGAGGGGGTAACACCAAGCGATATGCAGCTTCACCAATCCGTTCTAACACTTCAAATGGACCCACGTATCGGGGACTCAACTTGCCTCTGTTCTTAGCTATAGCTCGGAGCGGTCGGATTTTCAGAAAAACATGTTCTCCCACAGTGAAATGCACATCAGTCCTCTTCACATCAGCATACGACTTCTGTCGGTCCTGGGCTCTATTTAGCCTTTCCCTGATCAAAGCGACTTTATCAGCATACACTTGGAGTTCATCTTTCCCCAATAAGGTCATTTCACCAACATCATCCCAGTGAAGTGGTGACAGACACGATCTCCCATAAAGAGCTTCGTATGGAGGCATACCTATATTGGCTTGGTAATTGTTGTTGTAAGCAAACTTGGCTAAAGGTAGGTAATTGTTACGACCCCATCTTCTGATAACACCCAATTAAGGGAGATCGCAAGGTTGAAGCCGCACCCATGAAATTCTGGATCAAAGGTTCGACATATAACCAATAACAACTATTAAATTCTAGCAGACTATACTGAAAATGGTAATAAAATTTTTCTTTATCATACCTTTGAAAAGTTGGAAGTACTAGACTTCTAACCACAAAAGAACTACTCTAACTAACTCCTCCTTGTTCTTTAGTTCTTGAATTCACAATGTGTCACTTTACTGTTTTGTGCTTTGAAATATGTACCTAAAACGCCGACAAACAAAACAACGGTCAGTCGGTATGTGGAGGATCCAATAATCAAGAAATTATGCTAACAATGTAATCAAGCAATTAATCTTTTTAACAATCAAGATTATGTTTTAAGTCATACATCTCAATCCATACATATTCCCAACTCTGTGAGTTCCTGCAGTGAACTTTCATTATACCTCTGTAAAGGTAGAGTCGCATGGCACTACTCCAGGTAGCCCAATATCTAACTCAATGTGACCTGATGGTCCTACCACAAGGGTAGCCATGTACTAAGTCAAACACAGATCTGATGACCTCTCCAATAGGCAGCCATGTACTAGGTCTTCTCATGACCTGATGGTCCTACCCATTAGATAGACATGTACTAGGTCATACACAGAGGGAACCAGGATCTGAGCATGTAGGCGTATATATTTTGTGATAATCATAGTCACTTTATAGTTGCATGAAATAAATAGACATTCAACAGTTATTTCAAGCAACCGATAAATCCTTCGGAAATCGCCGGGAAACTAAAGCGATTATTCATAAGCGTAACCACATACCTTTCAATTGCACTTTTCAAGATAGAAAGAGAAACCCAATCAACAAGCAAAACCTGAAATAAAAGGACAGTTTCCTTTTATTAATATGTATCCACTTCCATTAATCCAATTAGGATTCCAATTCCATAATTAGGGTTTCTTTTAGAAATTAGGGTTTTTCTTCTTCTTTCATCATTAACATTCTTAATTTATCAATCATCATGAAACTCCTACTTTCTCATTAAATTTCCTTTATTAGACAATTGATTTCCTTATTCCATGGAAATATGGTTTTTATCTTTCTTTATCTCAAATTAGGATTTCCATACAAAATAACCTTATTTTGAACATTATAATTCCAAGTTAAGCATTTTTTCAATTAAATAGCAAAATAAACTGCCATTAACATTATCAGGGTCAATCTTAACGATTTGACTTGCTAGATTACCCAAAATACCCTTTCTACATCCAATTAGGGTTTCTTATCCAATTTTAATAAACTTTATTAGCCAAATAAAGTACTTTTGTAAAACCAGGCGAATTTAGGTTCTGGAAATATTTTTATCGTGTTCCTTGCATTTTTCTATACAACTTTCATATTTTAAGTTTTCTCATCTGATGTTCATAGCAATTACTGTGAATTTTGCAAGAAAAAGGTATTTTTCTGATTATATGTCACAGAGAGGGAATTACCGGAAATTCTCTAGCCGTTCGATTGCTAGTCCCGTGGTCCGCGCCTCGATCTGACGATCCTCGCGCACCTCCTCTTCACTTACTCGCCTCCCACATGAGTCGTTGGATTTTGTTGGTCCACGGTGGTCCCTGATCTAGCCGTCTCCGCCTATCTTTGACCCCAGCGTTCGATCACGATCGAACGGTCGTGACTTTCGTCGCTTGGCAAAGCCGCGCCTTCTCCTGGGCCGACCGTTAGATCCCAATCTAACAGCCACGGAGCTTCGTCCTCCTCGACCTCTGTCCTTTCTAAATGCGGCGGAGCCGCGGCGGCGCTCTCGCCGGAGCAAACCCAATCGCGAGCCTGGGCGAGCAAGGGAGGGCAAAAATAGGTCGTTTGAGTTCGCGAGGTTCTCAGGGATCGAAGCATCCCCTTTTATAGACCATGGGAGGTCCCCTCTAGGATTCCCAAACTGATCCACGATCACAGTCCGAGCCCAATTGGGCGTTTCTGAGATTCGAGATGAAACCCTATCATACCAGGGTCGGAACTCGAGCTCTCTTGCTTCCGGATTTGATGGTTTAATTTCCAAGGATGCTCATGCATCGGATCGAATAGGAAATCTCGGAGAAAATTCCCTGAGACGCGCTACAGTCCGAGTCTCTCTGGGACTCAGGACGATGACCGCTCATCGTTGGATTCAGATCCAACGATCTGGATCGACCGCGTTCAAAACCAATTAGGAAAATATTTCCTAAATTATCCAATAAAGCTTATTTCCAATGGAAACTTAGAAATTCAATAAATCCCAATTGGATTGACAGTTCTTTCCCAAATTTTGAGGGAAATTCGGATATTGTATTACCCTCCACTCCTCCAAATTTGGTTTCATAATAATATTAATTCGATTTCTTTTCTTGTAATTCAAGTTATTATTATATTATTCACATTTTTCCATCTTTTCATTATTTCTTTCATTATTAATCCCTGATTTTGAGTTCCTTGATCTCCAAGGTATCAATCAACTCGAATTCTTATTTTTAGGGAAATATGCCATATCCTTTTCCTTATTTTAGGGGATTCATTATGTATTTCTTTGTTAATGTCAATTTGGGCTTCCAATAAAGCAAGGCCCAATAAGAACCATGCAACCAATCATCTATGAAATACATTTCAATCAATCATGGAATCCATTCCAAACCACATCACATCAATCAAGCAAATTCATTTATCCTTAAATGATATTTACAAAAGTCATTACATAGCTTGGAAAATTGAGGTTATAACATCCTCCCCTCCTTATAGGAATTGTGTCCTCAAAATTCACAATCAAACAAACAAGTCAGGATATGCTTTTTCCATGTCCGTCTTCAGCTCCCATGTGGCCTCATCCTCTCCATGGTGTTTCCAAAGAACCTTTACCATCTCTATATTCTTATTTCTGAGCTCTTTTACCTTAGTATCTATAATACGCACAGGTAACTCAGGATAAGACAGCTTCCCTTGAAGCTCAATAGGTTCAATGCTCAACACATGGCTGGGATCTTGCACATATTGCTTCAGATTGGACACGTGAAAAACATCATGCATCATACTATATTGTGGGGGTAACGCCAAACGATAAGCCACCTCACGAATCTGTTCTAACACCTCAAACGGACCCACATATCGGGGACTCAGCTTTCCTCTATTCTTGGCTATAGCTCGGAGTGGTCGGATTTTCAGAAAAACATGTTCTCCCACAGTGAAATGCACATCAGTCCTCTTTGCATCAGCATACGACTTTTGTCGATCCTGGGCTCTCTTTAGCCTTTGCTTGATCAAAGCAACTTCATCAGCATACACTTGGAGCTCATCTGACCTCAACAAGGTCCTCTCACCAACATCATCCCAGTGAAGTGGTGACCGACACGGTCTCCCATATAGAGCTTCATATGGAGGCATCCCGATACTGTCTTGGTAACTGTTATTGTAAGCAAACTCTGCTAAAGGCAAGTACTGCTCCCATGATCCACCCCAATCGAGCACACAAGCTCTCAAAAGATCCTCTAAGGTATGGATTGTCCTTTCTGACTGTCCATTTGTCTGGGGGTGATAAGCTGTACTGAACTTTAACCTTGTACCAAGTTCCTCTTGAACCTGCTTCCACAGTTTGGAAGTGAACTTTGGATCTCTATCAGAAATGATGGAACTAGGTACTACATGCAAACGTACTATCTCTCGGATGTACAACTCAGCTAAATCTGACACTTTGGCAGTGGTTTTCAGTGCAAGAAAGTGTGCTGACTTGGTAAGGCGATCCACCACAACCCATATTGCATCATGACCTTTCTTGGTCCGGGGTAAACCCACCACAAAATCCATGGTGATCTGTTCCCATTTCCATTCTGGAATCTCTATAGACTGCAAAAGTCCACCGGGTCGTTGATGTTCAGCCTTCACCATTTGACACGTAAGACAACTGGTCACATAAGCTGCAATGTCTCTTTTCATTCCTGGCCACCAGAAAAACCTCTGCATGTCCTTAAACATCTTAGTAGTTCCTGGGTGTACTGTATACTTGGAACCATGAGCCTCTTGCAAGATACGTTCTTTCAGTGGTGAGTCTTCAGGAACCCATATACGATTCTCAAAGCTGATTCCTCCATCTACTCCCACAGAAAGATGAGTATGTGGTTTACTCATCAAACCTCTCATTTTGTCAAGTTCCCCACTGACCAACTGCGCTGCAACTATCTCACCTAACAAATCAGACTGTATCTGAATGTTGGCCAATCGAACTCGATCACTTAACGGTTGAGGAGACCATTTCACCAACTCTTCTAAGCTCTTCCACTGGCTAGACAAGACAGCTGCACACCTGAGTTGTTTCCTACTCAAAGCATCAGCTACCACATTTGCTTTTCCTGGATGATAAGCTATGGTGAAGTCATAGTCCTTCATGTACTACATCCATCTTCGTTGTCGTAGGTTTAAGTCTTTCTGTGTCAGAAGGTACTTCAAGCTCTTATGGTCGGTGAAGATCTCAAACGTAGCACCATATAGGTAATGTCACCAAATCTTCAATGCATGAATAATGGCTGCCAACTCTAAATCATGAGTAGGGTAATTCACTTCATTGGGCTTGAGTTGTCAGGAGGCATATGCAACCACATGTTGATTCTGCTCCAACACACAACCAAGTCCCATTTTTGATGCATCGGTGAAGATCATGAAACCCTCATTACCTGATGGTAGAGTCAACACTGGTGTTGTGGTCAACTTCTCCTTCAACTCTTAGAAACGAGCTTCACAAACATCAGACCACACAAACTTTGTATCCTTTCGAGTCAACATAGTCAAAGGCAAGGCAGTCTTGGAAAAGTCTGAAATGAAACGTCGGTAGTATCCTGCTAACCCCAAGAAGCTTCGGATCTTGGAGGGGTTCTTCGGTGTAGGCCAGTCTCGAACTGCCGACACTTTACCTGGATCCACGGTGATCGTTCCTCCTGAGATGATATGTCCAAGGAACATGACCTGATCTATCCAAAACTCACATTTTGAGAATTTTCCATAGAACTTCTGCTTTCTCAGGATATCAAGGACTATCCTTAGGTGGTCTCGATGTTGCTCTAGGTCATTGCAATAAACCAAAATGTCATCTATGAACACTATGACAAATGAGTCAAGGTAGGGTTGGAACACACTATTCATAAGGTTCATGAATACACTAGGTGCATTGGACAACCCAAAAGGCATAACCACAAACTCATAATGACCATATCGTGTTCGAAAAGCTGTCTTTGGAATGTCTTCACTCTTGACTCTCAACTGGTGGTAACCTGATCTTATGTCAATCTTGGAAAAGACTCGGGCAGACCTCAACTGGTCAAACAGGTCATCTATACGGGGTAAAGGGTATTTGTTCTTAATGGTCGCTTGGTTGATCATCCGGTAGTCTATGCACATTCGAAGTGACCTATCCTTTTTCTTTACAAAAAGAACCGGTGCTCCCCATGGTGATGTGCTAGGATGGATAAAACCCTTGTCTAGCAATTCCTGCAATTGTTTCTTCAACTCAAGCAACTCTGCAGGGGCCATTCTATAAGGCGCTCGGGAAATAGGGCTTGTTCCTGGAGCTAGCTCTATGGAAAAGTCCACCTCTCTTTCGGGAGGAATCCCAGGTAGATCATCCGGAAAAACATCAGCATAGCCCTTTACAACCTCTATCTCCTCTAAGTGTTGCACCTTGGTCTCAGGTTCGGTAACAACTACTAGGAAAGCTTGACAACCTTTACTTATCATCTTTTCTGCTTTTAAGGATGACACATATAGGCTGTTGGTGGCATCTTTTCTACCTCTAATGACAAAAGGTGGGTGACCTGGTTCTTTAATGATCACTTTCTTTTCCCTACAGTCAAGATGGGCTCTATAGGTATAAAGCCAATCCATTCCAATGATTACATCAAAATCATTCATATCAAGAAGGATAAAATCTGTAGGAAACTCATGATCTCGATATTTCACAGGTAACACCGGAGTTTTCAAAAGAGAAGTAAAGATACGACCACTCGGGGTTGTAACATCTAAGACATATCCTAAGTCCTTGATATCCAAACAAAGCATAGTTGCAAGATTTCTCGAAATGAAGGTATTAGTAGATCCAGAGTCAAACAAAGCTTTTACATTATGTCCCATGACTTCAAGCATGCCTACATCATGTTCATCATACATTAGACCATTACATGCTTAACTTTCAAACATAAAGAAAAACTCTAAGGGTTATTACCCTCAATCAACCGGTTAGCATTCGCTTGAGCTTCTTCATTGTCAATGGCGAACACTTGAGATTGTCTTCTGTCTCCTGCAGGTTGTGCCACAGCTACAGGTGGGGCTGCTACTGGTGGTGCTGCAACTGGACCTGGTCCTCTGGGAGCAGGTAGAGGACAAGTAGCTTGGATGTGTCCTTCTTGTTGACAACGATAGCAAACTCTCTTCTTGTGGCGAAACTCACCATGATGCCATCTTCAACAAGAGTGGCATCGGGGTCAGTTGCTATCTGGTTGGGGTTTCCCTTTTCGTCCCTATTTTCCCTTAGCTTGATGATGTCCTTGCCCCTTCTTGTGATGGTTCCTCTGACTCTGAGTTCCTTCAGTGAAACCCAAATACCCCTTAGGTGGAGGTTGAGCAGGCATCACAGTCCTCTCCATATCCAAAGTTGTATTGTAAGCTTCTGCAAAGGTCTTGGGCTTGCTTGCCATGACATGAGGCTTGATGGCAGGATGAAGTCGCTCTATGAAGTGATCCACCCTCCTTTCCTCATCCATCTTGTACCCAAAACGTTCGAGGATGCGAAACTTCCGCCCAAAGTCCGCCACAGAGGAATTTCCTTGAGTCAGATTGGTGAACTCTCTTTCCTTTTCCTTTTTAGCAGCAACAGGGACAAATTTGGCATTAAAGGTGGTATTGAAATCAGCCCATGCCATAGGTTCTTTTGTCAGGTCTCTTCTAGAGATGTGAGTCTCCCACCATATCTTAGCTGCTCCTTCCAGGAGGTGAGCAGCAAAGAGAACCTTCTTGCAGGGTTGCACTTCAAGCATGCGGAATCCATTCTCTATTGCAAGCACCCATGCTTCCGCCTTGTCAACCACCTCAGATTTGTCTTCACCCCAGAACTTCTCTATGTTCAACTTGACAAAGTCTAGAATGGTGGCTCCAACACGGGGACGAACAGGATGTGGTTCACCATTCTCAGCTCTAGCTAAGTCTCGAAGGGCCAAAGCATTTATAGCTTCTGTCAACTTCCTTTGTTGCTCAATCCACATGACATCAGGTGTAGGGATCATCATGGTTGGTTCATCAACCTGATCTTCTTCCATCTTGGCTTCTTCCTCAAACACATGTTGTTCCTCATATCCTTGGTCCTCTTCCTAGTCAAGGTTGCTAAATGGAACTGGGTTAGGGTTAGGGACCTCATGAGTGGTTTCTTCAGATCTCTTCCTCTTCTTAGATAACCCACCCTCATGGTTCCTCTTCCTCTTCTCAGAAGATTCCTTACTCTTCCGGGGAGGCCAAACACTCCTAGATTGGTTCCCAGAACCCACCGAAATAGCAACAGTCTTGGTCCGAGCCATCTACATAAGCATAACAAACAACTCTTTAGTTTATCATTTAAACTAGTTATACTTATGTTCAATGATATCTCATTACATATCTTTTATTCATTTGATGGAGGACCCTTAATCCTTATCTTATATGCCCATACCACATGAGTGTGGAGAAGAGAGAGAAAATCCTATTCTTAAAACCTTAATAGAATATGAGATGAGGAGTGATGAAATAAGATGAGAGAGTCCTAAAGGTATCTTATTTCAATTCGTACCCTGAGACTTTGGCCAGGCAGTCACACGGGTCCGGGAGTCCTCGTATTCCGACTAGCGGTGCGGAGGAAAATCTTGCCAGCCCCCAGTCGTGATCCCTTTCTAGACACCTCTGTCTTTCAGATACTCCTCTAATAACTCCCTTGGGTTCTATGGAGTTTGTAAAATTTAATAATTATTAATGGTTAAATGAGGAACCCATGCTCTGATACCAAATGTTACGACCCCATCTTCCGATAACCCCCAATTAAGGGAGATCGCAAGGTTGAAGCCGCACCCATGAAATTCCGGATCAAAGGTTCGACATATAACCAATAACAATTATTAAATTCTAGCAGACTATACTGAAAATGGTAATAAAATTTTTCTTTATCATACCTTTGAAAAGTTGGAAGTACTAGACTTCTAACCATAAAAGAACTACTCTAACGAACTCCTCCTTGTTCTTTAGTTCTTGAATTCACAATGTGTCACTTTACTGTTTTGTGCTTTGAAATATGTACCTAAAACACCGACAAACAAAACAACGGTCAGTCGGTATGTGGAGGATCCAATAATCAAGAAATTATGCTAACAATGTAATCAAGCAATTAATCTTTTTAACAATCAAGATTATGTTTTAAGTCATACATCTCAATCCATACATATTCCCAACTCTGTGAGTTCCTGCAGTGAACTTTCATTATACCTCTGTAAAGGTAGAGTCGCATGAAACTACTCCAGGTAGCCCAATATCTAACTCAATGTGACCTGATGGTCCTACCACAAGGGTAGCCATGTACTAAGTCAAACATAGACATGATGACCTCTCCAATAGGCAGCCATGTACTAGGTCTTCTCATGACCTGATGGTCCTACCCATTAGATAGCCATGTACTAGGTCATACACAGAGGGAACCAGGATCTGAGCATGTAGGCATATATATTTTGTGATAATCATAGTCACTTTATAGTTGAATGAAATAAATAGACATTCAACAGTTATTTCAAGCAACCGATAAATCCTTCGGAAATCGCCGGGAAACTAAAGCGATTATTCATAAGCGTAACCACATACCTTTCAATTGCACTTTTCAAGATAGAAAGAGAAACCCAATCAACAAGCAAAACCTGAAATAAAAGGACAGTTTCCTTTTATTAATATGTATCCACTTCCATTAATCCAATTAGGATTCCAATTCCATAATTAGGGTTTCTTTTAGAAATTAGGGTTTTTCTTCTTCTTTCATCATTAACATTCTTAATTTATCAATCATCATGAAACTCCTACTTTCTCATTAAATTTCCTTTATTAGACAATTGATTTCCTTATTCCATGGAAATATGGTTTTTATCTTTCTTTATTTCAAATTAGGATTTCCATACAAAATAATCTTCTTTTGAACATTATAATTCCAAGTTAAGCATTTTTGCAATTAAATAGAAAAATAAACTGCCATTAACATTATCAGGGTCAATCTTAACGATTTGACTTGCTAGATTACCCAAAATACCCTTTCTACATCCAATTAGGGTTTCTTATCCAATTTTAATAAACTTTATTAGCCAAATAAAGTACTTTTGTAAAACCAGGCGAAATTTGGTTCTGGAAATATTTTTATCGTGTTCCTTGCATTTTTCTATACAACTTTAATATTTTAAGTTTTCTCATCTGATGTTCATAGCAATTACTGTGAATTTTGCAAGAAAAAGGTATTTTGATGATTATATGTCACAGAGAGGGAATTACCGAAAATTCTCTAGCCGTTCGATTGCTAGTCTCGTGGTCCGCGCCTCGATCTGACGATCCTCGCGTGCCTCCTCTTCACTTACGCGCCTCCCACACGAGCTGTTGGATTTCGCTGGTCCATGGTGGTCCCTGATCTAGCCGTCTCTGCCTATCTTTGACCCCAGCGTTCGATCACGATCGAACGGTCGTGACTTTCGTCGCTTGGCAAAGCCGCGCCTTCTCCTGGGCCGACCGTTAGATCCCAATCTAACAGCCACGGAGCTTCGTCCTCCTCGACCTCTGTCCTTTCTAAATGCGGCAGAGCCGCGGCGGCGCTCTCGCCGGAGCAAACCCAATCGCGAGCCTGGGCGAGCAAGGGAGGGCAAAAATAGGTCGTTCGAGTTCGTGAGGTTCTCAGGGATCGAAGCATCCCCTTTTATAGAACATGGGAGGTCCCCTCTGGGATTCCCAAACCGAGCCACGATCACAGTCCGAGCCCAATTGGGCGTTTCTGAGATTCGCGACGAAACCCTATCATACCAGGGTCGAAACTCGAGCTCTCTTGCTTCCGGATTTGATGGTTTAATTTCCAAGGATGCTCATGCATCAGATCGAACAGGAAATCTCGGAGAAAATTCCCTGAGACGTGCTACAGTCCGAGTCTCTCTGGGACTCAGGACGATGACCGCTCATCGTTGGATTCAGATCCAACGATCTGGATCGACCGCGTTCAAAACCAATTAGGAAAACATTTCCTAAATTATCCAATAAAGCTTATTTCCAATTGAAACTTAGAAATTCAATAACTCCAAATTGGATTGACATTTCTTTCCCAAAATTTGAGGGAAATTCGGATATTGTATTACCCTCCACTCCTCCAAATTTGGTTTCATAATAATATTAATTCGATTCCTTTTCTTGTAATGCAAGTTATTATTATATTATTCACATTTTTCCATCTTTTCATTATTTCTTTCATTATTAATCCCTGATTTTGAGTTCCTTGATCTCCAAGGTATCAATCAACTCGAATTCTTATTTTTAGGGAAATATGCCATATCCTTTTCCTTATTTTAGGGGATTCTTTATGTATTTCTTTATTAATGTCAATTTGGGCTTCCAATAAAGCAAGGCCCAATAAGAACCATGCAACCAATCATCTATGAAATACATTTCAATCAATCATGGAATCCATTCCAAACCACATCACATCAATCAAGCAAATTCATTTATCCTTAAATGATATTTACAAAAGTCATTACATAGCTTGGAAAATTGAGGTTATAACAGTAATGCTCCCATGATCCACCCCAATCAAGCACACAAGTTCTCAGCAGATCCTCTAAGGTTTGGATTGTCCTTTCTGACTGACCATCTATCTGGGGGTGATAAGTGGTACTGAACTTCAACCTTGTACCTAGTTCCTCTTAAACCTACTTCCACAACTTGGAAGTGAACTTTGGGTCTCTATCGGAGATGATGGAACTGGGTATACCATGTAAACATACTATCTCTCTGATATACAACTCATCTAAGTCTGACACTTTGGCAGTGGTTTTCAGGGCAAGGAAGTGTGCTGACTTGGTAAGGCGATCTACCACAACCCATATCACATCATGACCTCTCTTGGTCAGGGGTAGACCCACCACAAAATCCATGGTGATCTACTCCCATTTCCACTCTGGAATCCCTATAGATTGTAAGAGTCCACCTGGTCGTTGGTGTTTAGCCTTCACCATTTGGCACGTAGGACAACTGGCCACATAAACGGCAATGTCTCTCTTCATTCCTGGCCACCAGAAAAACCTCTGCATGTCCTTAAACATCTTAGTAGTTCCTGGGTGTGCTGTGTACTTATAACCATGAGCCTCTTGTAGGATACGTTCCTTCAACGATGAATCTTTAGGGACCCATATGTGATTCTCAAATCAGATCCCTCTATCTACTCTTAAAGAAATTCGGGTCTGAGGCTTCTTCATCAAGCCTTTCATATTGTCAAGATATCCACTAGCCAACTGGGCTGCTACAATCTCACTCAACAACTCAGACTGAATCTGGAAGTTGGCCAATCAAACTCTATCATCTAACGGTTGACGAGACCATTCTACCAGCTCTTCTAAGCTCTTCCACTGATTGGACAAAACAACTACACACCTGAGCTGTTTCCGACTCAAAGCATCAGCTACGACGTTTGTCTTTCTTGGATGGTAAGTTATGGTGAAGTCGTAATCCTTCATGTACTCCATCCATCGTCGTTGTTGTAGGTTTAAGTCTTTCTGTGTCAGGAAGTATTTTAGGCTCTTATGGTCGGTGAAGATCTCAAAATTAGCACCATACAGGTAATGTTGCCAAATCTTCAAGGCATGGATGATAGCAACTAACTCCAGGTCTTGTGTCAGGTAATTCACCTCATTGGGCTTGAGTTGTCGGGAGGCATATGCAACCACATGCCGATTTTATTCCAACACACAGCCAAGTCCCATCTTTGATGCATTGGTGAAAATCATAAAACCCACATTTCCTGATGGTAGAGTCAAAATGGGTGCAGTGGTCAGCTTCTCTTTCAGCTCCTGAAAATGAGCCTCTCAAACATCAGACCGCACAAACTTCAAATATTTCTGAGTCAACATGGTCAAAGGCAAGGCGGTCTTTGAGAAATCTGCGATGAAGTGCCGATAGTATCCTGCTAACCCCAAGAAGCTTTGAATCTCGGAGGGGTTTTTCGGTGCTGTCCAGTCTTGAACTGCCGACACTTTAGGATCCACCGCGATTGTTCCTCCTGAGATGATGTGTCCAAGGAACATGACCCAGTCTATCCAAAACTCACATTTACAGAATTTCCCAAAGAACTTCTGCTTTCTCAAGATATCAAGGACATTACTTAGGTGGTCTCAATGTTGATCTAAGTCATATGAATAAACTAGTATGTCATCTATGAATACTATGACAAATGAGTCATGGAAGGGTTGAAACACACTATTCATAAGGTTCATGAATAAACTGGGTGCATTGGACAGCCCAAAAGGCATAACTACAAACTCATAGCGGCCATACCGAGTTCTAAAAGCAGTTTTCGGGATATCTTCACTTTTAACTCTCAACTGGTGGTAACCCGATCTCAAGTCCATCTTGGAAAAGACTCAAACTAACTTCAACTGGTCAAACAAGTCATCTATCCGGGGTAAAGGGTATTTGTTCATAATGGTAGCCAGGTTGATCATTCAGTAGTCTATGCACATACAGAGTGAACCATCCTGTTTCTTTACAAAAAGAACCGATGCTCCCCATGGTGATCTGCTAGGGCAGATAAAACCCTTGTCTAACAATTCCTGTAGTTGTTTCTTTAACTCGAGCAACTCAGGAGGGGCCATTCTATAAGGTGCTCGTGAAATAGGGCTTGTACCAGGAGCTAGCTCTATGGAGAAATCTACCTCTCTCTCCAGAGGAATCCCCGGTAGATCATCTGGGAAAACATTTACATAGTTCCTAACTACCTCTATTTCTTCTAAGGGTTGCACCTTGGATTCTGGCTCGGTGACTACTGCTAGGAAAGCTTGACACCCTTTACTCATCATCTGCTCTACCTTCAAGGCTGAAACATACAGGCTTGTGGTGGCATCCTTCCAACCCCTAATGACAAAATGTGGGGGACCTGGTCTCTTAATGATCACTTTCTTCTCCCTACATTCAATATTGGCCCTATAAGTATAAAGCCAATCCATGCCAATGATTACATCAAAATCATTCATATCAAGAAGGATAAAGTATGTAGGAAATTCATGATCTTGATGTTTCACAGGTATCACTAGAGTTTTCAAAAGGGAAGTTAAGATCTGACCACTTGGGGTTATAACATCTAAGTCATACCCTAAATCATTGATATCCAAATAAATCATAGTTGCAAGATTTCTCAAAATGAAACTATTAGTAGATCCAGAGTCAAACAAAGCTTTCACATTATGTCACATGACTTCAAGCATGCCTACATTGTTTTTCATCATGCATTAGACCATTACATGCTTAACTTTAAAACATAAAATAAAACTCTAAGTGTTATTACCCTCGATCAATCGATTAGCATTAACTTGAGCCTCCTCATTATCAATGGCAAACACCCGAGCTTGCCTCCTCTCTCCAGTAGGTGGGGCTGCATCTATAGGTGGGGCTGCCATAGGTGGGGCTGCTACTGGTGGAGCTTCCAATTGTCTTGGCCCTCTGGGATCTGGCATAGGACAAATGGATTGCATATGTCCTTCTTGGTTGGATCGAAAGCATGTATTCTTCTTGTAGTGGCACTCATCAGTGTGCCCCTTTCTACATGTGCGGCAAGGAGGTCATTTGTTCTCTTGACGAGGTTTCCCTTTTCCTCCATGCCTTCCTTTAGCTTGATGACGTCCTTGACCCTTCTTGTGGTTGTTTCATGGGCATTGGGCTCCTTCAATGAAACCCAAGTACCCCTTGGGTGGAAACTGGGCAAGCATCACAATCCTTTCTATGTCTAAAGCAGTGTTGTAGGCTTCGGCGAAGGTTTTAGGCTTGCTTGCCATCACATGGGGCCAGATGCCAGGGTGAAGATGCTCTATGAAGTGATCCACCCTTCCTTCTTCATCCATATTGTACCCAAAGTGCTCTAGGATCCGGAACTTGCGCCCGAAGTCTGCAACACAAGAGTTTCCTTGGGTCATGTTGGTGAACTCCCTTTCCTTTTCCTTCTTAGCTAAGACTGGGACGAATCTGGCGGTGAAGATCGTCTTGAAGTCAGACCATGCCATGGGTTCCTCTATCAAATCTCGGTCGGTGATGTGGGTCGCCCACCATATCTGGGCTACTCCTTCCAGGAGGTGAGCAGCAAAGAGAACCTTCTTGCTTGGTTGTACTTCAAGCATGCAAAATCCATTCTCGACTACAAGCAGCCAAGCCTCCGCTTTGTCTACTACCTCCGTCTTATCTTCTCCCCAGAACTTCTCGATGTTCAACTTGACGAAGTCCAGGATGGTGGATCCTTGTTGAGGATGAACTGGAAGTGGCTCACCATTCTCAGCTCTGGCTAGGTCTCGGAGGGCCGATGCATTAATGGCCTCTGTCAACTTCTTCTGTTGCTCCATCCACCAAGCATCAGGGGTGTGGATCATCATGGTTGGTTCTGGACCTCCAGCTGGGTCTTCTTCCATCTGGTCTACTTCCTTGTACACATGTTGCTCCTCATACCCTTGGTCCTGTTCTTGATCAAGGTTGTTGAAGGGTATCGGGTCAGGGTTAGGGACCTCATGAGTGGTCTCTTCAGGCCTCTTTCTCTTCTTAGAGGATTCACCATCATGGTTCTTCTACCTCTTCTCTGAAGACCCCTTTCCTTTGTGGGAAGGCCAAGCACTCCTAGCTAGGTTCCCAGTGTCCTCAGGAATAGCAACAGTTTTGGTACGAGCCATCTACATAAGCATAACAAACATACCATTAGTTTATCATTAAACTAATTATACTTATGTCGATGATGTATCATAAGGTATCTTTTATTAATTTGATGGAGGATTCCTTAAGCCTTAACTTACTTGCCCATACCACATGAGGGTGAGGAAGAGAGAGAAAACCCCAACTCTTAAAATCCTTAATAGAATATGTGATGAGAAGGGATGAATAAGATAAGAAAGTCCTAAAGGTATCTTATTTCAATTCATACCCTAAGACTTTGGCCAGGCAGTCACACGGATCCGCGAGTCCTTGTATTCTGACTAGCAGTGCGGAGAAAAATATTGCCAACCCCTGGTCGTGATCCTTGTTTAGACACCTCTGTCTTTCAGATAGTCCTCTAATAACTCCCTTGGGTTCTATGAAGTTTGTAAAATTTAATAATTATTAATGGTTAAGTGAGGAACCTAGGCTCTGATACCAAATGTTATGACCCCACATTCCAGTAACCCCCAATTAAGGGAGATCGAGAGGTCAAAGCTGCATACATAATTTATGGATCAAAGGTTCGACAATTAACCAAGAACAATTATTAAATTTTAACAGACTAAACTAGAAAGTTGTAATAAATAAAGTTTTACATACCTTTGAAAATTTTGGATATCTAAACTTTTAACAGACTAAACTAGAAAGTTGTAATAAATAAAGTTTTACATACCTTTGAAAAATTTGGATATCTAAACTTCTATCCAGCATTGGGACTAATCTAACTAATCCTCCTTGAACTTTAATTCATGTATTTCACAATATGATGAATTACTATTTGTCCTTTTGGTTTTGTACCTAAAACGCCGACAAACAAAATGTCGGTCAGCCAAGGTTGGTATGTGTGGGGAAACACTAATCGTGCAATTATCCATGACAATGTATTGCAATCAATTATAGTTTAACAAACAATTTTATAGTTTAAATATAACTACGTGATCCATGAATATCCTATCCCCATTATACCCCTCATGATCCCACCTAACAGGTGAATCAGTTTCTAGGGTCGAGTCACATGGCACTACCCGTAGGTAGCAACTCCTTAACTCATGGAATGCTAAGAGTCTCATGGCACTACACATGTATAGCCCAGTTTCTAACTCATGATAGCCTGGACCTTGCTCTAGGTTACCCTTTTTAGCCTTTGCATAGCCATAGGGGTGGACCTGAATCTAAGCTAGTTATATGTATACATTTATAGTGATAGTCATATTCACTCTATAGTTGCATGAAATAAAAGCATCCAACAATTAATTTCAAGAAACCAATAAAACCTTGACATACCCTCAGAAAACTAACTCGGAATATTCATAAGCGTAACCACATACCTATATTTACAGATTTGGATATAAAATCAACTATGTAGAGAGAGAAAATCCAAACAAGCAAGCAAAGTGCACAGAAACCCCAAAATTCTTGGACCGTTTGATCGGTGTGCCAGTAGTTCGTGCCATGATCTGATGCCCTGCGTCAGTTGTCGTCCACTAGCGACGTGCACTTGCTGTAGATCATTGACTCTCGGTCTAATGCTCCGCGTCAGGAGCGACTTGATTTAACTGCCCACCTCCTTGCACCGTCAGATCCTCGTAGAGTATCACAGTGATCCCCGATCGAATGATGACTATATGTCATCTCCTTTCTTCGTCTGCTGCTAGAACCGCGACGGAGCCAAGGCGGTTCCCTCGTCGGTGAGAATCCAATCCTGAGAGAGAAGGTGCGAAGACCTAAGGACCTGCCGCCATGGTTCGTGAGGGTGAGGGGAAACAAGTGAGGTCCTATTTTTAGGGCGTGGAGGCTTCCTTAGGGTTTCTTCAACCCTACCACCGCCCTTGCCTTTGGCCTAATTGGGTGATTTATGTAGAAGCTTCCAAAGACTGATAAACTAGGGTTGAGGGAGTTTGTCTCTCTCTCCCGAACCCATTGGGAAAGTTTCTAAGATCACACACCCACTGGATCACGAGAAAAGCTATGGGGAAAATCCCCCTGTAATCTTGCTACAGTCCAAATTCAACTGGGATTCTATACGATGAGCGGCGCGCGTTGGATTAAGATCCAACGGCCCACATTACGCCCGATCTAGCAAAAGGAAAACAATTCCCTGATTTTTGAAATAAATTCCAAAATCAAGGATAACTTGAAAAATCGATAACTCCCATATCTTAACTCCTATTTTATTCAAAATTTAAGGGAAACTCGTTCATACTTTTATCTCTCGTCATGCAAAAATTGAAGTTGTTATCTAAAGAAAATGAGCCCTTTTCTTTAGTTTCAAGTTATCACTTATTTATTCATATTTTCCACATATCTCCTATTCCTTTTGCCATTATGTAATTATCCTGAGTTCCTTGAACCCCAAGGAACCTTTATATCATGAAATTCTATTTTGGAAAATATCCTTTAACCTTTTAATCATTTTTATTTATTTTCTTATGTATTCCTTTATCCAATTGAATACCGTTTTCATTTTTTTTTCATTCAATTGGGCTTAATGGCCAATAAGGTCCATCAAGAAAGCATACAAGGCTATCACACATGAAATTCATTCAAATCAACACATCAAATAAATAATTGATTTCATTTATATTTGCAAAAGAGATTTACAAATCTCATTACATGCTTTAGAAAATGGGGTTATAACAGGACTCCAGCCTCAAGAGTAGTCCACACATACCAACTAAAACTCTTGTTATTCAACTAGAATGGAAAGGAATGAGTTGTCTCTCCCATTGGCATACTAGTCACCAACTTTCTCTCCCACAAAAATTATCCCAAGTTGTTCTCTCCCTTCCTATTCCTCGCTATTCGGGTAGGACTTGATTGGTCTCTCTTGGTTACCACAACCAGAGAGGACAAAAATTGTTAGAGAAACTGATTCTCAATTGTCTATGTTGTATTTTGGGAAGCCCCCAATACCCCTCTATATATAGGTGGGGTTAGGGCTAGGCTTCCCAGTCTATTCGAGATCTGTGTGGGAGTGGAAGGGATCAGAGGATCTTGAATTGCCACAACTTGCGACACCTGAAACGGTCATTTGGCAACCCAAACAGACATCTAGTGCTTGACCTGATCGATTCATACTACAAGTCGGTTATATCGTAGTTTCCAAATTGTATATGAATTTGGCAAAATCATTTCTAATTAATGTGAGCATTAATTTCCTTGTATCAATAGAATTGATCAATCAAAATGATCAAACTTTCTCATGAATTCAAGAAAGTTACAAGAACCTTCCTTCGGACCAACTGAGTCAATCAGTTCACCAGGTGAACTAGTCATCTTGCTCAGTCGTGAGCCGATCGGTTGGGCCTAATTTGTGCAAAACTTCACCCAATTTAGTTCCTGATAAGCGTGACAATCCAAATAGTTGTCTCAACATTTGAGTTGATCATTTGTCACTCCAAACGTTCATCTCACCGTGTGAGATGATCGATTGGAAGGTCATTCAACTGATCTTTTGCATGAATTGAATACCTAAACACTTTAGTAATCAATCCAATTATTATTCAAGATTAAACTCCTCTTCTAGATGTGTTCCTTTGTGTGGGACTCTATATGTCCCATATCATGTTGGTAGTGAATGTTAATAACTAACTTATGACATCACAAGAAGAGTGAGGTGCCTAGTCGCACATCAGTGATACCCAAATGAATGGAAAGTTGGAAAACAACTTCAACCTAAAATTTGTGTAAGGTGTTGTAGAGATTGTATAATTCATTTTTCTATGATATTTAGAGTGAACTCGATGCATGGAATCATCATCCTCTCAATGTTCAACTCATATTTCTTGAACCAAGAGCAGACTGTCTGAGATAATGTGACCTCAACATCATATATTCATTTAGATGTGCATGCACATGCATTTCTCAGTCTCATTTATCAAGTGGCCATGATACCAACCTCTAGTAGGAGGGAAAAATCCCATATCTATCACTCAGATTTTATCCCCATGTGTCAAAGGTACCCAATCATCAACTTTATGGAAACTAGTATTTCAAGACTACGTTTAATGATATCAAAGTATACCCAATGACATGGGATGAGTACAGTGATTTTAGGTCTAAGTATCACAATCACCACCTTCATTGTGAGAGATGACTATGACCACCAATGATGGTTTCCATGTGTCACTCTCAAAGTGGGTTTATCTGATACACTATCCCATAACATGTACCTGTGTGCTTGGTTTGATATTACCATGTTATGGCAAATGAGATTTTGTCATCAACCAACCCACACTCCAGTCTTAGGTGTTGCTGGTGTCTACCTACCTTCAATAGTAACAATTGACTAGGGACGTGATAAGAATGTTCATACTCTTAACAATCGTATGATCTCATTCTACAAGTCACATACTTGAAGACATACGTCATTGAATATCGTCATTCTTTGGACATTCATAATTTTCCTCATTATCTCATAACTAAATGAAACATAATGAATTGGAAGCTTCCCTTTATGAGTATTAATCAAATCTTTTATGGCATGTGCCATGTCAATCATCACATGATAGACTCTATGGTCATACCTACCAACAGTGAGATGGCCCAAAATTGCCAAAACAAAGTCATATACATATGCTCAATAATTAGATAGACTGTTCAAGATCAGTGACAAAATTTGTTGAATATTAGATGTATCTGATCCATATCCAAATAGAAGTGAATAATTTCCAAAAGTGATTATCTACTCTTTGAAGTGGTAGAATGCATTGGTGAAGGTTCCTATAATTTCTTTAAATCCTCATAATATTGTATTATTAATGATATCTTTTTGTTCCTCATTTTTGAATCATTCTATGAAGGATGAGAGTCATGTTCCTAATCATGAAATTTAGTATTTGTTAGAGAATATCTCCTTGCATGAGAATTATAACATGATTTTTTTTATTTTAAAAGAACAAACCTTATTAACAAGTTGGTCTGGTTGTTGATGGTACAAAGGAGTCACAATGGAGTATAACATGTAACATGAGATTACAAATATGACATGTTATTAAGGTATCTTACCTCTTTTTGTGATTCCCATTCTTATTAAAGAGTCACTTTTATGTATGTAGGATATGACGAAGTGAACTTTTGTATCTCTACATGAACATATTTTCTTTCAATTTCATGTCAAGTCAACATCCCAAACTTACTATTGGTGATATAAGTTACAAGATTATATGTCACATGTCATTCCCATAGTTAATCCTAGGCCTTCATATTAGTATCTAAGGGTTATAATAGGCTAAATAACACAAACACAAATGAACAATTTTTGTGTATCCTTATTACACACTTATCATAAGTTTTGTAATTTACACAAGCCATAAGATCCTTTATACATCGTTAGACTTCACCAACAAGTATAAATTCAAGATAAAATTTTAGATGAAGGAAGTTTTGAATCATAAAACTCAACGCACAAAGAGAAATTATATTTTTTTAACACTTATATACTACAAGTATGTCTTGCATACCCTAAAGGACGTTCTGTAGAACTGGACCAAAAATGACTAACTCTACACGAACTACTCTTCTTATAACTTTTGGAGGCATTGTTCTTCTAAATTGTAGCTCGGTCCATACTCAATAGGGAGATCTAAAATTTATTCAATATATGTTTGAGATACTGGTCATTAGATGTATAGACACTAAGTAGTGACTAAAATCATGATATAACTTTTTTAGTGATTTACACTTAGAAATAATACATGCATGGAATTTTTACACTAGATTTCAATGACTAAGTTTGAGAATATAATACTACTTGCAAGTTACAAGAAATAAATGCATCAAACGAATGAAATAAGTGTTCAATGAATCTATTATTCTAATTATTATTCCTCGGAACCACATGAATGTATAAAATCATGTTGAAATATCACAATAAGATACAATCTTACTATACAACACCTAGAATTGACCTAGGGTTTTTGACTCTACAAAACTATCTTCCAATCTATAGTTGGATTCTACTTATTTGTCCTTGCTACCTATATGTGTAGGATGGATAAGATAGACCAAAAATGCCATTGGTAACTTCTTGATTTTTTACTAATGTATATATATTAATTTTTAGTAAAGGAGTTCTTCCTCTATGGGCTTAATTCCCGTGTGCCCCACTAGTACGCTGCAGGTACATCATCTTAGCTTCTGCCAATCCATATGCATGTTTTTTTAACAAACCACTATAATGGAAAGGATGGTGTTTAGAGTATCTAGAATTCACCAACCAATAGTCTATTGGATATTTCTTATCTTAACTTTTTGTTTGATTCAGTCCTTATTATTTTATGTTTTATTCTATAGCTGGGCTACTGAGAAATCATGATGCAAATTTCCGCTAGTGAAAAAACTAAAATATCAAGAAAATTTTGTATTTTAATTATAAGATTGAGATTTAATATTAATTTTTTTCATATTAAAATAATATGAACATTTTTAAAATAACAAAAAAAAATCATAACAAGAACAGAACAAGCAAACTAAACATATTTTTGTAAAAAAAATGGAATATGATAAACATTGGGGGAATCCAAGGTGTACCAATTCCTCCACAATAAAAAGTCTCAAAATTTCTTGGCATTTATATGCAAGAACCACTATGATAAAATACAATCATATTTCATAATTTTCCAAGCACTCAAATTAATCATATAAATAATTTATAAATTACAAATTATAGATAGGGTATCATATGACATATTACTATTTCTTCCAAATTTACTCAATGTATATAAAATATTGTTTAATATGTGACTTTCCACCCAAATTAGTTTTGATTGATGTTGTTGAGTATGAATCGAGGCTTGTTAAACTTGGATGAGGAAACATAGTTGCAAATATTATTTCCACAATACGTCATATATTCTTCTTAGGAAAGGTTTCACCTACATGTGCATGTAAAGATGGAGGGAGAAAATACATATTAATTACAACATCAATATTGATTTTTCCCATGACAATCGATAAAGAAATGAAGAAATAATGATTAAAAATTGTTTACTTTAGTTTTTACAAGCTAGGTTTTCCTATTCATGAGTAGGTCTTCCCATTTTCTTATTTTTTCTTGCCTAACCACCTTTTATCTTTCTAAAGCTAGATTTTAGAGCTTTTATATGGTGTATTCTAATATAAAAATGTAGGTTTCTATTTAAATACTTATATATTTGATATTTCTTAAGATTTTTGCATAATTGACTAGCTCAAAAAGAAACAAAAGTTACACTCATGACGAGTTAATGTGCTGATAGATGGGGTAGATAGCTATGGTTCACTATTTAATATGGAAGCATTCATTGCACTTGTTCAAAGATGGTTGGTAACCATTCATATTAGATTTTGTGAGTTGGTTACTATGGGCCAATCTTTTTGGTCGGCAATGACCTACTGCAGCTAGTATGTGCTAGCCAACAGTGACCTGACTCCTTGTTGTCATAGGTTATTACAACCCTTCAAATGATTAGTTCTAGTTCTCTTGCATGTCTTAACTTTTGATATATCATTTCCAACATCTTTTGAGCTTCTATTCAATGTAAGAATAAATCATATATTTTGACTCAAGGAAACAAAAATACAATTACAAAACATTGTTTATTATTATCAAAAGATGATATTAAGTATTGTGCCACTCTTTCAATTGAAAATTAGGAGAAGTTACGAAGACCAACTACTAAATGTGTAGCTTAATGATATTGCGTTCATATCTCAAAAATTAGCAATTAACAAAGAAATGTCTTATGATAATACTCCAATATAAAGTAGAATTCAATTTTAGCAAAATTCTTTTATATAAATAATGGCCTGAATTTTTAAGTAAGTTCTTGAATCTAATTATTAATCTTGGTGGCATGGTTACAGTCCAAGGACCATGAGTCCATTTTGTTTGCAAATAGGTCCCTGGGGCACAAGTGAAAAAATAAAAAGGATTTCATGTATTTTGTGGTTTGTAATAATCCATTAATAGATTTTGGATGAAGAAAGAGCGGAAAATCCCATAATAAAATGATTTCTAAAAGAAATGAAAATTGGTATTTTAAGTTTGGAAGTGTGTGGAGTTTCTTGAAAAGAGATATTTCAAGAAAAATGAAGAAGGGTGATTGCGTTAATTATTGGATAACTGAAGTATTGAATAATATGCAAGTTGCTAAAAGAAAATAAGATATGTGGAGTTTTAGAAAATTAGAAGAGTAATTATCTAGATATAACATGAAATATAATGTTTGGGGCATCAAATAAGAATATATTGGCCTAACATTTGGTATATTTGGAAATAATAATGAAAAGAACATAATTCTAGAGTTTTGGAGAAAAAGGACATTCTATGTGGTGTGCAATTAATTTAAGGTTTTGCTAAAAGATCTTGATTTGACTACTTAACTTGTACCTATAACTCCCAAAAATCAGATGTATGTTGTGAAAGTTAATAATGACTTATACTCCAAATATGGGATTAAAAGATGTCCCTAGTGGCCTAGGGAAATTCAAGAAGAAAAAGGATGGTAATTGCAATTAATGCATGAGTCCACATAGGAAGTTTGTTTAATGCCACCTACTATAAATTTCGTTATATATGGTTTTGTTAATATGTCAGCCACATAGTGACCACTGGATCCGCAATCAGTGTCTCCTATTGTGCTTTCTACCTATGATCAGAAATAGAAAACAAGGATAGTTGGTAGAGTGAATTCCCTCTCCCCTAACTGTCTCGAAACTCCACCTTTTTCTTTGCTCCCACTTTCATTGAAATTAGGAGGGATAAACAAAGTTGTTAAGCTATGCTACCAATGGTTTTGTGATGTATAGATAAAGTGCCTAAATCCCTTCTGGACTAGGGCTCTAGGGTGAAACCGGCAATGCCATAACACCATGCCTATATCAGTCATTGAAGAATCCACACTCCACCCCCAAGACCCTTCTCTCCTCGCTATTGCATCAATATCTCTCAGCATACCACAACCCATCATGACGCCCACTCGGGCGGGTTCCATGCCGGAAGAAGGTAAAGGATAAAGAATTGGAACCCCCTGAATCGAGATGAGTCTACGGGGATGAAGGTCAGATCCCTACACACCATTCCCAAGCTTTGGAATGATGAACCATTAAGAAAATTGCTTATTTGCTACAATCTCGATCATGCCATTTCTAATGGCAAGTTCTAGTGATTGAAAGTCATCTTCCTAAGCCCTATAACATAAACCTAAGGGTCCCCCAAGTTTGTTGGACCTAGAAGAATGAAGTTGACTCCTCAGTTTCTTTTGTCCAACAACCATGACGAGTGTCAATAGCAAAGTTGACTCACCCTAGGTGCTGATCGTAAATAGGGAAGAGTCAGGGTTTGAAGATGAAGACGATGATCTATGAAATGACCTTTCTTCCCCAGGCATAAATTAATAGGTAAAGGGCTTTTTCATCTTTCTATTATTTTCCTAAACCAGTCACGTAGGTGCGGCCTGTTGCGTTGGCACACGACGATTGGTTTTGGGTCCAACCCATCTGGCATGGTTAATCCCTGCCTTGATGATGTGTCCTCTTCTGATTGTTCAAGATCTAATAATATTGAATAAATAATAACTAATTATTGGTAACGGTTTACAACAAGTTGTATATGAATTTTGATTAGCAAATTGAGAGGAACCTAATAACATATCAGTGAGACCTAGTTCTGAACCCATCTCCAGAAGTAATGCTAACATGTGATAAAAAGGTGATTAAAGAGTAAAAACTCTAGTTTTGAGTATTACAATTTTAAAAACATCTTGTTTATGCTATTATATGATAATTTGGAATATAATGAAGATTTATTATGATCACAATCATCAAGATGTAAAATTAGGGTTTGAAATATGAATAATTATGCATATGAAGTAAATAGGGTTCAATATCATATTTTCTACGTCATTAAGGAATATAAATTGAATCTAGTACTCATGATAAAATCATATCGTATATTTGATAATCATGGAAACACCTAATATGAATTAGGGTTCTTAATTCATTAAAATGATAATCATGGGAATTAGGGTTTCAAAGCATAAATGTAATGGTAACTCGGTGTTAAGAAAAGTTAAAACCTAGAATAGGACCAAGTAGGGTTTAATGTGATTAATGTGATGGTGACTCTATTGGATTTATATACATGCAGATTAAAGTTGATACTTGGTTTGCTTGCTTGATTTGATAATATGCTATGATTGCATAATCTGCATGGCTCACCATAAAGATATGTGGTTGCGCTTATGACTACCCACATTAGTTTGTCAGCATTTGCTGGGTGTTTCTTAAGATTGAACAACTAAACTTTTGCATGTTTATTGCCATTTTGTTCAATGATAATGACACATGAGTATCACATAAAGATGAGAATATATGAAGAAAGTTCCATTTCTTATTTGCATGTATTTAATGGAATACATGTTGTTAGTTTACTTGCACACATTTACATGCACCCCAGAAGCACAATATGGAAAAATTCTGATTCGAGCTTTTGTTTCACAACATTTTAGGCACATTCTAGATAAAATGATATCAGTATGTGATGGACAAATGAAAATACGTGAACACGTTAAAGTTAACTTGTAAGGAGGATTAGCTAGTTACTTTTGCTCATATATACAATTCGAAACATGGAAAGTTATGTAAGTTCTAGAGGAACATCTTGTAAACAATATATTTGAATTAATGAAAATTATTTAATATTATTTATAATTTGTTGAATCTGGATCCATGGAAAAGCTTTAGGTAGTAACTCATCTTTTTGGCCTTTCTAAATCGAGGATGCTAAAAGGTGAGGTCGTTACATTTGGTAATAGAACCCCAATTTTTTCAAATAATATAAATAGTTTATAATTTCAAATAATATATATAAAAGATATGGAGACTTATTAAGGATAACTTGATGGTAATGGTTTCTAGAATGGATCATGCTTTTGGAGGCTAGCAATATTTTCCTCCACACCATTATGTTGGTATACAAGGACTCCCTTAGGCAATGTGGTACCAGCCTGGCCAGAACCTAGGATTTGCCTGAAATAATGTTTCCTCTAAGTCTTTTCATCTCTTTCATCCACTTCTCATCCTCTTTCTTAATTAAACCTAGAAGGAACTTTCATCCTCATATACAATTAGGTTTTTGAGAAGAAGTAGGATTAAACCATCATCCTCTACTTAATGTACATGTAAGATGGAAATTATAATGCACATCTAAATGTGGAAAAAATATGTATATATAAATATGGAAATAATAATGTTCATACAATTTTGAAATAATTAATGTTAAAGAAAAGAGAAATATTGTATGGGTTTCCCTTGTGAGGTTAATCTTAGTTGGAATTAGGGTTTCTTTAGGAAAATCCTAGTGGGTCAAGGGACAAAACCCTAAGGGGAAGGGTATAGTCTATAACCCACATACTAAACCCTAATCCTGGGAAAAGAGAGTAGAGTGTTTAGTAGAGTAACACTACCCATATGAACACTAATTAAGGTAAAAAAAATACAAATGACTCAGGTGACTTAGTTTCCATGCATACATGCATGTGGAATAAGGAATTATTGAGAAAAGTTTTAAGAAACGTAAGCAACCTATGAATAATGCATTTATTGTTGTAATCTTCTCAAACTCTATATTGATATATGGTAAATTAAACGACATGGGGTGAAAAAAGTCATCATGGAGATGACTGGTGATGTGGCTTATAAAGGGAAAGTCTATGTATGGTTATGAAATCACCTCAATCCAAGCCTGGAATGGAAGGCTTATGTTAGAAAATGTCCACTGTAGGACCAAACCATTATGGAGGGTTCCCCATAAAGAAGCTCCCCTAAAGAGAGGACACACCATTGAGAAAAGAGGTTAAACTGGCAAGGTTGAAACAAGAAACACTTATTTAAGCTACATAAAAATATGAATTTAACTTTCTCAAACCCCCCATGATATCTCTAGATGTTTGAATATGGAAGGAAAGTCATTGAGATGACTATGATCAAACCCTTGGATGGGAAGATCACATAAGGTGAAGCCTTTGGAGGGGAATATTGATATAGTACCAAGCCCTTGGAGGGGAAGGTCAAGCCCATGGATGTGAAGATCGAAATAGAACCAAGATGTTAGAGGGGAAGGTCAAGAAAGGTCGAGATCATGGATGGGAAGGTTGACATGACAGCAAGCCCTAGATAGGGAATGTAGCCTAAATCCACAGTGTAGAGGACCAAGCACCACATAGGGAAGGTCACAATAGTTCATGCCCTGGATTGGGAATGTCAGTGAGGCACCAAACCCCTAGAGGGGAAGGTGGACCAAGCCCACTATAGGAACAAAACCTCATGAGACCCGAGTCGAACTTGACGTGTATTTTACTACGCGCTTAAACGCAAGTATACGCGTCGAGTAATATAGGCCTTGTGAGGCCCGAGTCGAACTTAGGGATACGTGAATTATTGGAGACTTCTACTAACTAATCGCAATCAGCTAGACCGATTAACAAAGTAGGGTTTTGTGTTCAAATTAAAAAGAAAATAAAAATCAAACAAAGAAAACAATCGATTAAAAGTTAATTTAATCAATTCAAAGGGATATCTTTAGGATGGCGGTTTCACCGCGGGTCAACATTGTATTAGGTTTCATATAATTCCTCACACTTCTCTCTCTATCCGGGTAGTGGCCTGAAAACAGAATTACCCACTGTCGTGGTGTAATTCACTACTTAGATTTAGGTTGATTCCACCGTCGTAGTAATCATTCCCCTAAACTAAGTGCATTATAAACGGTCTCTCAGTTCCCACCATTAATTTTACAACTCCTTTGTCAAGGGTTTTATTGATTAATGTAGAATTCGTCTCTTTTCAACCGTTAATCCTTCTGTCGAAGTGATTAAGGGTGTTAAATTATTATTATGGTGATCAAGCATAACAATAGAAATGGAGAAAACGAATCTATACCACAGATTTGAGAGAAAAAAATATGAATTATTGATATAAAAATGTCGTACAATGCATTCCCGGGCTACTCCCGGTCCTAAAGATGGAGGATTTTAGACTCTCATGTTCATCTGACACGAATACAAGGTAGAAATTGGTAAATTCATAAGAAAAACGGGAAATAAATGGGAAAACCCCTGAACGGAGAAGAACCGGTGGATCCTTGGCGTAGAACACGAGCTTCCCCGCCTGTCGGTGGTGGAAATCGTCTTCGGCAGCGTCCGAATCACCCGGGATGAGCTTCTCGGCCTCCGTTCTCCTCGCTCCTCCTCGGCACTCGTGCAATCCAAAAATCTGAGATATCCCTGAACATGGGCGGCCGTCATTAGGTATAAGTCCCTAATTTGGTCGTCAAATAACAACAGCCGTCCGATCTAGATCAAAATAGATCCAACGCATATCTGCCGGCGTCGATACCATCGACGCGGGTCGATGGTATCGACCCAGCAGATTAGCGGCATCTTTCCTTTCTTTTATTCTGAGCGCCTGTGGTGATCTCGATACCATCGACTTGGGTGTCGATGGTATCGACTCCTTTAGCGTCGGTTGTTGTCATTTAGCGACGTTGTAGCTCCCCTTATGTCGATGGCATCGACTTGGGTCGATGGTATCGACTGCATCCTCGCCAGCAACTTGAAGGGATCTCGATACCATCGACTTAGGTGTCGATGGTATCGACTCTGTATTGCTCTTTTCGGCTGACAACCTGTGGCTTGGTCAATGGTATCGACTTCCGTCGATGGTATCGACGGAAGCAGATACTTGTTTTTCCTGAAATTTCACAACAAGACCAAGTAAATCCACACAGTTTATAATAAGATGATAAATAATGCTCAAAATAGTAAAACAAAGGGGATTTGATATAAAATGATGGCAAAGACCAAATAAAGTGAATTATGCAATAATATCCATGAAAATGAGTAATTAAGGCACAAAACACATATGAAATAGGTCTCTAAATGCGACTCAAAATCATCGCATCAAACTCCCCTAAGCTTAAACATTGCTCGCCCTCGAGCAACTAATCCTTAGAATAAGATTGCAGATGTCAACTAAAAATCAACACAGCACCCCACATTCCACATGACTCCCACTGAATGTTCTCAAACCGGCCTTTCCTAATCACAAAACAGTAATTACCCTACAGGCGACAATAATCATCAATAAAAGAAATTATGCTTCAAACCGATGAACACTATCACATAAGGCAGTTAACATAATAAAATTTGCCAATTCAGCATTAGTGCATCTTGTGATCGCCTACACTATGTTGCTCGCCCTAACTAGCATCTACATGGAAGCAGTTCTCCTGATAAACATGAGTGAGGAGAAAATCACGGTGGCCTACCAATCCGAGCAACGGGTGGATGGAATGGGTGGTTCATGGAAGAATTTGGAAGTATTACACAGTTTCAAAATGCATACAACAAAATGCCCTAAATGATGCAAATGCACATTGAAAATGCCCTAATGCTTAAAATTGGGTGGAATGATGCATGCACTAACTTTCCACCTCAAAAAGAGATAGAAATCTAATTAAGCCACATCATGTACTCAGTTTCCTTGTTATGCAAGTGATATCCTGTTCCTTTCTCCCTCTTATTCCATTTCCTTCTAAATTCTCTCTTTTTTTTCTTTTTTTTTCTTTCAATTTTTTTCAGATTTTCAGAAATTTTTTCTTAGCCCACATATCCATAATTGCTCAGAGATACATGTGTTAGGCTATTTTCTTCATGATTGGAAATCTTTGTACTATTTCGAGGGTATGGAACAATTTAGATCACTTTTCAAGACAAACTGAGGTACATGGTGTGCTTATGCATGAAAATCATGAAAGTTATGAGTGAAACTACATGACATGCACCTAAAGGTAATGTGCATGAATCACTATACATTTTTTCCGTTTTATGCAAAAGTATGAAAATAACAATGCAAATCCTATCTACATGCTATGCACGCAAGGAGGAATTAAAACTGTACTTTACTTCCAATTCTTTGGTGGATTAGGGAAAAATATGAAGTGGAATGATCACAAGATTAAGTTACTGAACCTTAGAAAAATATCATGTTTCCCTCCTTACTGACATGTGTAGTAGTTCAAAGGGTTCTTTCTCGTATATCCAATTAAGGTCTCATTACCATTTGATTAGGTTAGGCTCAAACAACCGTTACTATCCACTTTTCATGAGTCAATGGGGGTGTGGGTGTGACATATTGCTTTAGAGTTGACATAATCAATCATTTTCATAGGACAAGTTTCCCAAGGACAACCAAGTTAAGCTATCCAAAAGACACAATTTTTTTTTTAAATACCCTTAAATTTCCCATGAAAACAGCGAGATGACAATTTGTAAGACATCCACGATTACACTAGATAGATGTGGATCCTAAACAAAAACTAAAATTGCAAGAACAAATAACAAAGCAAAAACTAAAAACAACTAAAGAAAAGATAAAAGATAGAGTTGTTCCAGCCACCCCCCTAAGCTTGAATTCGACTATGGCCTCATAGTCAAAAACCAACTTAAGGGTGCAACAGTGATACCCTGATCAATCTTGCGGAGGCGGTGGTGGGTATTGCGGTGCCGTAGGATCCCAAGACGGGTACTCCCCCTGGAAGCTTGGATCATATTGGGTCCTCGGCGGAGGCTGTGGATAGCCTCCAAAGTAGTCTTGACTCCAGTAATGGTCGAAGAAAGGCTCCTGTTGCGTCTCTATCCGCTGCAACCGGGTGTGCATTTGATCTTGGTTGGCGAGGATGAGCCGCTCGTTCTCGAACATAGCCCGTTGGTTTTCAAGTACCCGGCTCGTAGTCTCATGAATGCCGGTATACATACCCATGTGCTGCTGCTGAGTCTGCTGGATGTCCTACAGCATGGTGTACATCCCCTGCATGGAATAGGGATCCGCGGTTGGCTGCTCGTACTGTGGTGATGGCGGCGGGGGCTGAGATGACGAAGATGCACCCGGATGCATCCTAGGACGCTTCCGTGGTGCCACACGTGCTCGAAGAGGTGTGAAAGCCTCCTCTTCCTCTGCAGCCACGCCTTCTTGCTCGTCACCACCGCCTTCTTCCTCGGAGGACTCAATGGCTATGATCGACCACTGGAAATGCTGCTTGCCCTCTATGTTGAAGACGTCGTCCGGTAGGGAGCTCTCCTGATAAGCTTGGTGGACGTGGCAATGAGTGTACGCCAACCCGTCCCGGAGAAGAATGAGATTTGAACGGTGCAAGTGTTGCACGTTCACCTTGCTCCTCGTAAAGATCGGAGTCATGGACTGAAGGTTCAGCCCCAAGTAAAGCACCAACTTGGTGACAAGACCACCAAAATGGATTGGAGCCTTCCTTGTGCTCCTCTTCACCGCCAGGACGCGCTGTAGCCAGAACGCCCCCCAGTTGCATGGTTGACGCTTCAGGAGTGCGTAGAGGAAGAACAAGTCACTCTCCTGGAACTTGCTCAAAGCAAGATCACTTCGAGCGAAGAATGTCAAGCTCAACATCCTATGCAAGACCTGGACGAACGGGTGCTCAAAATCTGCTACCGCTGCATTGTGGTAGCTCACGGTCTTCCCCGCCGGCACTGTAACTAGCTCGGAGAAGATCTTTGCATAGTCGGTGTGGGAGTCCGGCCTTCGGTGATCATGTGGAGAGTGGATCCAGTTGAAGATTTGGTTGAACTGGACCAGTGTGAGATTGTAGTTGTTGTTGAAGAGTCGGAAGGACACCCTTCCCTTGATCCATTCCCGGTCCGATGCTACCACGTCGTTTGGTACGACGCAGACGTCGAGAGACGCCATGAACTCCGCCACCAGTTCCTTGTAGGTGGGCCATTCACCGAAAAACGGCTGCCCATCCGCATGGTACTGCAGCTCGTCAGGGCGTAGACTTCTGTTGGTGAGGCGTGCTTGTCCATGAAGCACATAGGCCAAGTTGGCCTCAAATCCCAACTCCTGGATCATGCCCCGGTCCACATACCGAGTGGGCTCAAACTTTCACTTCATTATCTCCTCGTAGACCTTCCTCAAATCCATGTTGGCATGAATTAGGCGTGGACGAGGGATGGAAGCGGGTGGGGGAGGAACGAACTCCTCGATCTCCATAGGGTGAGCGCTTGAGGACGACGCTCTGGCGGTGTGCACCATGGTTGCGAGAAGATGGGATTAGAAGAAAAGAGCTCGGTGAAGATGGAGAAGGAATTCTCCGCTCGATGAAGATCTCCGCTCGATGACGTTTCTCTTCAGTCTTGGAGGGCTCGGGGGGAGTGCTCGGCGCAAAGGAGGATACTTGCTCCGAAGGTGTGACGTCAAGTGACGTTGCAAGTCCCCTTAAATAGGCTTCATCGGCGCCCTTGTTGACCCGTCGATACCATCGACGCGGGTCGATGGTATCGACACATCTCGCGGGTATCCGCCTCCCTCGCGAGTATCGACGGCTGACGTTTGCTGGATCAAGAAACCCGGATTGCTGACGGGTCGATACCATCGACGGAATTCGATGGTATCGACGCAGCACCCGGATCGCTGATGTGGTTGTTGCGATCGTCGTCGATGTCTGTGTGCGGATCGGTGATATGTCCGTCGATACCATCGACGGATGTCGATGGTATCGACTTGCTTTTATTGCGACACCGCCGTTGTGTTGCATTCAACCTGTGATGATGTCGATACCATCGACGAGGCCGTCGATGGTATCGAGTTGACTGAGCAAAATTCATCTGAATATCTCCAGAGATCTCGATGGTATCGACTGGGGTGTCGATACCATCGACACTTTTATTGCAACCTGTCTGTGACCATGTCGATACCATCGACGGGGGTGTCGATAGTATCGACACAGTGCGATTTTTGCTGGTGTCAACCTGAACCCATGTCGATACCATCGACGGATGTGTCGATGGTATCGACCCTGCCTGTGCCTGCACATTCAACAAACGGATCAAGGTATCATTTTTAAACTAAAATTTAAACGAAATAAAAGCAATCTATGACTAAAATTAAACTATCCTAATGTACCGATGGTTGGGTTGCCTCCCAACAAGCGCCCTTATTTAGCGTCTTAGGCTAGACGTCTTCCCTTCATCTCATTCATGCATAAGTGAAATGAGTTTGACCTCATTCACTTTCCTCTTGTAATTCTCACCAAAATACAACTTCAAGCATTGCCCGTTCACCAAGAACGTGGCATCTCCATCACGCACGAGAATCGCTCCGTGCGGTTTCACCTCCTCGACAATGAAGGGTCCACTCCACCGGGATTTCAGCTTCCCGGGATGAATTTTGAGATGGGAGTTGAACAATAGAACGCTGTCTCCCTTCTTGAACGTGCGCATCTCAATATGGCGATCGTGGATCAGCTTTGTGCGCTCTTTGTAGATGCGGGCATTCTCATATGCCGTCATGCGTAGCTCATCCAATTCATTCAATTCAAACATCCTTTTTCTCCCGGCCGCATCATAGCGCAAGTTCAGCCTTCTTAGCGCCCAATGGGCCTTGTGCTCCAATTCCACCGGAAGATGGCAAGCCCGGCCGTACGCCAACCTAAAAGGCGTGGTGCCTATAGGTGTTTTGTACGCCGTTCGATAAGCCCAAAGCGCGTCCAGTAGCAATACACTCCAATTCTTCCTTGTGGATGCTACGGTCCTTTCTAAAATCTTCTTGATTTCTCTATTTGATACCTCCACTTGTCCTTGCGTCTGTGGATGATATGGGGTGCCGATGTTGTGCTTGACCCCATATTTCTTTAAAAGTGTCACGAATTTCTGATTTCGAAAATGTGTGCCTCCGTCACTTATGATCATTCGGGGAATCCCGAACCTGCAGAAAATGTTCTCTTTGACAAACCTGCACACTACGTTCGAATCATTAGTCCTTGTGGGGATTGCCTCCACCCACTTCGACACATAATCTACAGAAAGTAAGATATAAAGATTTGAATTTGAGGACACAAAGGGTCCCATGAAGTCAATGCCCCATAAATCAAATACCTCAACTTCCTGAAATACATTCAGGGGCATTTCTTGTCTCCTTGAGATGTTACCTGCGCGCTGGCACGGGTCACATTGCCTAACAAAATCATAGGCATCCCGGAACAAAGTGGGCCAATAAAGGCCACTTTCCAACACCTTGGCTGTTGTCCATGAGCTAGCATGGTGTCCTCCTGTAGGCGACGCATGGAAGTGGTGGAGAACACTCTCGTACTCCACCTCTGGCACGCACCTGCGAAGAATACCATCCCTGCACTGCTTCAAGAGAATCGGGTCATCCCAAAAATAATATCTCAATGAATGAAAGAATTTCTTTTTCTCTTGATAGGACCAATCCTCCGGGATGATCCCGCAAGCCAAATAATTCACAATTTCCGCAAACCATGGTTCTTTAGAATCAAATTTTAAAAGTTTCTCATCGGGAAAGGTCTCGGTAATGGGTATGTGCAAACCTTGTTCATCAACCCTCTCTAACCTAGACAAGTGGTCAACCACCACATTTTCAATTCCCGACTTGTCCTTAATTTCAATATCGAATTCTTGTAGGAGCAAAATCCACCTAATTAGTCTAGGCTTCGCATCCTTCTTCTCCATCAAATACTTTATTACAGCGTGATCAGTCCACACAACCACCTTAGAACCCACTAAGTACTGCCGAAATTTTTCAAAGGCGAACACGACGGCCAGTAACTCCTTTTCCGTGGTTATGTAGTTCAATTGAGCATCATTAAGCGTTTTTGAGGCGTAGAAAATCACAGCAGGCTTGTTATCTACCCTTTGCCCCAAAACAGCTCCCACAGCATAATCGGACGTATCACACATCAACTCGAATGGCTTTGTCCAATCCGGCGTTTGAACAACCGGAGCTGAAATCAACTTTTCCTTCAAAACCTCAAATGCGTGAAAACATTTCTCATTGAAATAAAAAACTGCGTCTTTTTCCAACAATTCTGATAATGGCTTTGTGATTTTCGAAAAATCCTTAATAAATCGCCGATAAAACCCGGCGTGTCCCAAAAAGCTTCTCACCCCTTTTACAGAATTTGGTGGGGGTAACTTAGAAATCACCTCAATTTTTACGGGGTCTACCTCAAGACCCTTGCTAGACACCTTGTGTCCTAGCACAATTCCTTCCGTCACCATCATGTGACATTTCTCCCAATTGAGGACCAAGTGTGTGTCCTCGCACCGCTGCAACACCTTATCTAAGTTATAAAGGCATTCATCAAAAGACGCTCCATACACCGAGAAGTCGTCCATGAAAACTTCAAGACACCACTCTACCATGTCAGAGAATATGGCGAGCATGCAGCGTTGAAAAGTCGCCGGCGCATTGCATAAACCGAATGGCATACGGCGGTAAGAAAATGTCCCATAGGGACATGTAAACGTAGACTTCTATTGATCCAAAGGATCAATAGAAATCTGGTTGTACCCCGAATAGCCATCTAGAAAACAAAAATGCGACCGACCAGCTAGACGTTCCAAAATCTGATCGATAAATGGCAATGGAAAATGATCTTTAAGAGTTGCGGCATTCAATCGGCGGTAGTCAATGCAAACACGCCACCCGGTTACCAATCGGGTGGTGACAGGTTCATTCAAAAGATTTGTAGTGACATTGATTCCCCCCTTTTTAGGGACTACCTGTGTGGGACTCACCCACGTTGAATCGGATATGGCATAAATGATCCCTGTAGCAAGAAGCTTTATGACTTCCTTCTTGACAACCTCCATCATGCTTGGATTTAGACGTCTTTGAGGCTGTATGACTGGCTTGGCTCCCTCCTCGAGCCGAATCTTGTGTTGGCAAAGTGTAGGGGAGATCCCCTTGATGTCCGCCACAGACCACCCAAAAGCTCCACGGTGGTTCTTGAGCACTATCAGTAGTTGCTCCTCCTCATCCGCACTCAAGTATGCAGAAACAATCACTGGTAACTTGTCCTCCTCAGCTAGAAAGACGTACTTCAGATGCGGGGGCAATGGCTTCAATTCCAGATCAGGTGGGAAAATAAGAGATGATTGTAGCGGTGGGGGAAGTGTACCCAAATCTTCATAGTGCCTCGTGTAGAAACATGGAAGCATTTGAAGCATTTTGGCGCACTCCTTGAGTGAAGTACTCCGCATCTAATCATAAGTGACATTTAACAAACACGCCTCCAAAGGCAATTTCGGATATGCATCAAAGACGGAAGTAATAATCACATCATCCTCCCATGAAGGTGGAATGTCCTCATTCTCATCATTTGGAAACCCAACAGCCTTGCATAAAGAGACAACTTTAGTTTGCTCCATAAGGTCCACTACTAGGGTCCCATTATCTATCCTGCTCATAACATGAGCCATATCCAAAAATGGCTTCCCAAGACAAAGTGAGATATTTTGTTCCACATGCTTAACCATGTTGCAATGTGCTTTTGCTTTATTAGATGCATTACCATTGGGCATGACCATCTCAAAGCGATCATCCGCAATGCCCAAGGTCAAGCGACCTCTCCCCATCTCCAAGATCATATCAGCTGTAGCTTGGAATGGGTGACCAAGTAGTAACTCATTGCCGTGCTCGTCCTACATTTCCATAACGACATAATAAGCCGGAAAAACAAAGCGGTCTACCTTTACCAAAACATCCTCACAGATTCCATACGGTTTCACCACAGAATTATCGGCCAATTGGATGGTCATGTTACTTGGTCTCGACTCCTTCAATCCAAGTTTCTTGAACGAAGAAAGGGGCATCAGATTGATGCTTGCTCCAGAATCACAAAGTGCCTCGCCAAATTTCAACTTCCCGATAAAGCAAGAAATATTGAAACAACCGGGATCCTATCTTTTTGGCGGCAAAGTTCCCATAATAAAAGCACTCACTTTCTCCTTCAATACCACGACCTCAGTGTCGGGTATCTTTCTCTTCTTGGTGATTACATCTTTGAGAAACTTCCCATAAGACGGGATTTGTTCAATCGCCTCTAGCAAAGGAATATTCACTGATAACTTCCTAAAGCTGTCCAGAAATTTCTTAAACTGTGCATCCACCTTTCTTGCTTTTGCACTATTGGGATAGGGGACCGGAACGGTATATGCCCTTTGGTGAGGTGGCACATAGGGAGTCAATTTCTGTGGTTCCTCCTCAGTGGCTTATTCTTCCTTACCATCTTCAGCTATGTCATCAGTTTGCTCTATGACAAGTGTGGACTGCTCTTTGACTGTTGCTTCTTCAACTGTGTCCTGCAGTGTGCTTGTGTCATTTGCCCTTGGATTTAACACTTTCTTACCGCTCCTCAATAAGATGGCCTTGGCCTGTTGGTTTCCCCCGGGAATATTGTTGTTCCCCGGAAAACCCGGATGTGCCGGCTTCTTCAAGCTTGCAATCTCGGCTGCCATCTGCGCCATGGAAGTCTCTATAGTTCTCATTTGAGCCCTGTGTCTCTACAAAGTCTGCCCAAACTGGTTCATAAATTCACCCTGCTGCTTGATTTGTTGTCCAAAAGTGTTCATCAACTCTTGATTTTGCTTGATGACTTGATTGAGCAACTCTGTGCTCTTATCCTCCGTGACCGGTGCAGGCTTGGCGTCCGGATCCTGCAGAAAGTTATTTGGATCCTTCCATGAAAATTTCTTGTCCTTCCGCCATGAATAATCGTTATTCCTGTACCCCTGCTGTTGCCTCATGTACTTGACCTGAGCCTCATCCTCGGACTCATTGTCTTCCTTCTGCAACAACTTCTTTGCGAGAAGATCCATCTTCTCGTTCAGCTCTCTCATTGCCTTTGACTCACTGGCAACTCTTGCTTGCTCAACTGGGCCTCTTTCTCTTTCTCCCCAAGATTGCTTTCGTGCCATATTCTTTAGTATTTCCCAGCATCTTGTATCAGTGTTATTTAAGAAAAATCCGGAGCCAGCCGAGTCCAAATTGCTTCTATCATGCTCGGAGAGAGCAAAGTAGAAGATCTTCACTTGGGTTTCCTTGTCCAGTTCATGGTGTGGACATCTCCTCAACATGACTTGGAATCGCTCCCAAGTCTCAGAATAAGTTTCACCCGCCTGTTGGGTGAAATTGTGGATCTTCCGGATCATATCATTGGTCTTCTCAGGAGGGAAGAACCTCTCGAAGAAAACCTCCACCATGTGATCCCATGATTCAACAAACTCGTCGTCGAGGTTATGAAGCCACTCTCTTGCCACTCCAGCCAAGGAACTCGGGAATAACTTGAGGTAGAGCACATCCTGTGGAAATCGATCTATATTCACCATATCGTAGTTCTCCACGAACTGGCTGATGTGGGCCACTGGATCTTCATTTTTTAATCCGTGAAATGCGTTGGATTTGACCAAGTTAATCAGTGTTGGATCGATCTTGTAGGTTGGAATGTTTAGCCCCTGTTTCTTTATAGGCCCCTTTGATGCCGAGGAAGAAGACGCCTTGATCTTCTCCCATATTGTCTGTGCTTCAGCCATTACTTCTTCTTGTTCTTGCTCAGATTCAGAATTTATATCACTGTGGTGTTCCTCCTCGTAGTAGTCCTCGTCCTCTGGTCCCGCAGATGGAACCTCAGGTGTGCGATTCACGTAGTCTCGACTACGTGTGTGCACCATGCAAAGTACCTAAAATATGGAAATAGGGGTTCATTACAATGCTTTGAACGAGTCAACACAATTATAGAGAAATAAAGGAATTTTTGAAATTGTTTTTTTTTTAAAAAATAAAAAAAATGTGGCCTAGAATGGCCGCTCTTAGCACTCAAAGTGCCAATAATTCGCCGTATCCCCGGCAACGGCGCAAAAAACTTGACCTGTATTTTACTACGCGCTTAAACGCAAGTATACGCGTCGAGTAATATAGGCCTTGTGAGGCCCGAGTCGAACTCAGGGATACGTGAATTATTGGAGACTTCTACTAACTAATCGCAATCAGCTAGACCGATTAACAAAGTAGGGTTTTGTGTTCAAATTAAAAAGAAAATAAAAATCAAACAAAGAAAACAATCGATTAAAGGTTAATTTAATCAATTCAAAGGGATATCTTTAGGATGGCGGTTTCACCGCGGGTCAACATTGTATTAGGTTTCATATAATTCCTCACACTTCTCTCTCTATCCGGGTAGTGGCCTGAAAACAGAATTACCCACTGTCGTGGTGTAATTCACTACTTAGATTTAGGTTGATTCCACCGTCGTAGTAATCATTCCCCTAAACTAAGTGCATTATAAACGGTCTCTCAGTTCCCACCATTAATTTTACAACTCCTTTGTCAAGGGTTTTATTGATTAATGTAGAATTCGTCTCTTTTCAACCGTTAATCCTTCTGTCGAAGTGATTAAGGGTGTTAAATTATTATTATGGTGATCAAGCATAACAATAGAAATGGAGAAAACGAATCTATACCACAGATTTGAGAGAAAAAAATATGAATTATTGATATAAAAATGTCGTACAATGCATTCCCAGGCTACTCCCGGTCCTAAAGATGGAGGATTTTAGCCTCTCATGTTCATCTCACACGAATACATGGTAGAAATTGGGAAATTCATAAGAAAAATGGGAAATAAATGGGAAAACCCCTGAACGGAGAAGAACCGGTGGATCCTTGGCGTAGAACACGAGCTTCCCCGCCTGTCGGTGGTGGAAATCGTCTTCGGCAGCGTCCGAATCACCCGGGATGAGCTTCTCGGCCTCCGTTCTCCTCGCTCCTCCTCGACACTCGTGTAATCCAAAAATCTGAGATATCCCTGAACATGGGCGGCCGTCATTAGGTATAAGTCCCTAATTAGGTCGTCAAATAACAACAGCCATCCGATCGAGATTAAAACAGATCCAACGCATATCTGTCGGCGTCGATACCATCGACGCGGGTCGATGGTATCGACCCAGCAGATTAGCGGCAGCTTTCCTTTCTTTTATTCTGAGCGCCTGTGGTGATCTCGATACCATCGACTTGGGTGTCGATGGTATCGACTCCTTTAGCATCGGTTGTTGTCGTCTAGCGACGCTGTAGCTCCCCTTGTGTCGATGGCATCGACTTGGGTCGATGGTATCGACTGCATCCTCGCCAGCAACTTGAAGGGATCTCGATACCATCGACTTAGGTGTCGATGGTATCGACTTTGTATTGCTCTTTTCGGATGACAACCTGTGGCTTGGTCGATGGTATTGACTTCCGTCGATGGTATCGACGGAAGCAGATACTTGTTTTTCCTGAAATTTCACAACAAGACCAAGTAAATCCACACAGTTTATAATAAGATGATAAATAATGCTCAAAATAGTAAAACAAAGGGGATTTGATATAAAATGATGGCAAAGACCAAATAAAGTGAATTATGCAATAATATCCATGAAAATGAGTAATTAAGGCACAAAACACATATGAAATAGGTCTCTAAATGCGACTCAAAATCATCGCATCAGAGTGTATCCCATAGATTTAGTAAACAAGGTTTGAGAAGTTATAATAAAAACAATGTATATAGATAAAAATATGAAACCCTTAGTCCAACCGTTAGGGTTGGTGCCCCTACCTAGGGTGAGTCAACCCAAATGTGGGAGAAAGGACCTATGGGTGAAGCAAAACCCTAAGACCTTGGGGTCAGGTTATGGCTAGAGAGCCTAATCTCCTCTTGTGAGACAAGAAGGCTCCCTAGGTCATGACCTTTCCTAGAAAGGTAAGTTGACTAAATCAATTTAAAGTTCGAGGTAACCTTTTTTATGTAAGTGGGGAGGCTGTCTTTTTCATCCCTCTCTACCCTTGTGAGAAAATTAAACTACAAATTACATTCACTAATCTAAAGACTGAGATAACCTTAATTGTCACCTAAGGGTAAAAAATTAATGATATAAAATTTGAAAGCACATATATTCAGTATGATTCGTTGAACCCAAGTATGACATCTCTGAGGAATATGAGGAAAAGTCACTATGGAAGTGGATGATAGTTTGAGACCGAGCTCAAAAGAGAAAGTTGACATGAGCCCAACGAGAGGACATCAAGAGAATAATGAGCGGCATAATAGACGTAGGAAATTCGATTTAAAGAATTACATATGAAAATAATGTGCTTTAAAATTGTTAAAGTTGAGACATATCAAAGAAACCCATGGATGGTGTAGATCCCTAAGTAAATCCTAAGGTCAAATTGGGAGTATTAAAGGTAAATGGGACTAGTGGGATTAGGAGTTGATTGTTCCTTGAATGCAAAAGACCAACTTGTCAGAAGGTAACAACTATGTTGGCATGAGGCCCATGTCATAGGAGATTGGCCACCTTTATGATGTTCATGTGTCCTAATTAGTGAATGTGAGAGGCACTCCCTAGATGCATAAGGATGATATCACTCCAAAAAAAGTATATATAATCCTTGAGACCTCAAGGAAGTAGGTAAGGCTCATAATACATGAGGCATAAATACAAAAGTTACAAGAAGTTATGTAATAATAAAAGGTGTTGTATAAAAACTCAAGAGTGAGAAAGACATTCAACTTATGAAATATAAGATTATTGTGTAATTAAATAAATGTACAATTTACAGTCATACCGGAAATGGCTCAACCTAAAATGTAAAATTTTGAGATAATATGCAGGTACATCATCTCTTCTCTTAGAATGGGTTGAACTTTGTATATGGGTTGCAGTCAAGTGATTATTTCATCTCATTATGAGGCAGAGAGATTAGGGTAGACACATGTTATGCCTAAGATTGGCATACGAGAATGAATACAAAAACTTAAATGATATGACTTAGGGTTTGAGGTCTTACCTCACCCTTATGAAGTAATAACTATAGGTTAGAATCGTTGGTGAAAAGGTAATCACCAAGTGAAAATGAAATCACAAATGAAAATTTAATCACCAATAGATGGTATCATGTGAATACTAAGAAACTTGATATACTTTGAATTGAATTCAAGTACTGATCTTATTTATAACATGTAGAATTTGGCATATCAATAAAAGTGAGTAGAGATAATTAAAGTAGGGTTGCTAACACTATGTTGCCAAATTAAGATAAGTTATCATTCACCATAACCTTACTGAGTGTGAATTTTGGGTGCAAAATTCCTTTTGAGGTGGAATGAATGTTATATCCTCAATTTAAGAAAAATTATATTACATAAATAAAGACTTGAATAAGTAAGTTATCTAATTGAGTTATTAATCTTAGTAGCGTGGGTACAACCCATGGCCCATATAAAGGCCCATGAGACCATTTTCTATACAAATAGGTCTCCGAGGCACAAGTTAATGAAGTAAAAGTGATTTCATGTGTTTTGTGGTTTGCAATAACCATTAATATATTTTTGATAAGGTTGATGAAGTAAAAGTGATTTCATGTGTTTTGTGGTTTACAATAACCATTAATATATTTTTGATAAGGTTAATGAAGTAAAAGTGATTTCATGTGTTTTGTGGTTTACAATAACCATTAATATATTTTTATCAAGGAAAGAGTGGAAAACCCTATTGTATTATGATCTCTAATAGAAATGGACAATTGGTATTTTAAGTATGGAAGTGTGTGTATTTTCTAGAAAATAGAGTTTTGGTGCTTAAAAAAGAATGGTGATTGCATTAATTATTGGATAACTGAAATATTGAATAATATGCAATTTTTCAAAAGAAAATAAGATATGTGGAGTTTTAGATAATTAGAAGACTAATTATCTAGCTATAAGGAGTGACACAATGTTTGG
>OY856410.1:571763405-571805905 GCA_963693085.1 Alisma plantago-aquatica
TCACTCATTTTCCAAATTGGATAAAAAATCACCCAAAGGCTATATTTATTATGTAGATTACGAATCCCATATTATTTTCCTTTTTCGGAGTCATTTATTTTTTATTTGATATTTTGGGTAAAACATAGATCTTCTCTATTCAAATTGAATTAAATTAATTATTATTATGTAAACAATGTGAAATTTGACTCCCAAGACAATTGGGATCCGAGGAACATGATTCTTAACTTAGATTACACTTTTGGGATTTATTTTAATGAGTTAATGCAAAATTAATATTTGTGGCCATTATTATCACATTATTTCATTCTTATCACCATTGCTCATTCTATTATGTTCCATAACTTAGTATTATCGCCGAAAGTATTATGTGTTAATATTTTGCATGAAATTTTATATAATTAAAAATGTCCTCATGTGACATTTTTTTATGTCCATTATTGACGTAAGACGAATGTAAGAACATTAGGTTACATACATGCATTAGCTCATTAGGGTTATACTAAACATCATTTACATCTATCTTAACCTTGTTTGGCTATGCTCAAAAGGTCAAAGCTCTAGGGTAGGGTTTGAGATCTAGTATGTTACAACACTCCACCCCTTAAAAGGATTTTGTCCTCGAAATCTATTGATCCAAGTATCAATAACCAACTACTCTCCACCCCTTAAAAGGTTTACCATAACAAGTCAAACTAACTGCTTTTGGGGTTACCCAAATATCTTTTAATTGTGAATGTTTTAGTGATTAACGTTATACATGTATCCAACTAACAAGTCAAAACTAACTAGGGTTGAGTTTTAGGTCCTCGTGTCTCTAATATATCTACCCTATGATCCAAAAAGTCATAGGGTACAAAGGGTATGTACATTACAACTTAACATTATCTCACATATTCCTAGTCACTTCTCCAAAGTCAAAACTATGGTTAGCACTTCGTTTAGGGTTTAACTATCAAAACTTCTCATATCATTTCATTGTGACATAGTTTAAGAAAACATCGATGGAATCCTGAATTTTTTTTGTACATATAGTAGTATAATGTAAATAATTTTTGTTGGTGAAAAACATTTACGATGTAAAAGAAACATGCCAAAAATAATCAATATGAAAACCAAGTCACAATTCATCCATATCAAAGTATTCTAAACATATTACTTATTCATAACCTAATTTCATCCTCAAATCAAAACCTCATTGCATCAAAAGATACCAATCATCATTATAGATCGAAGGGTGAACGTATCACCTAAAGGTAACTTGACAAGTCAAGGGTCCTAACTAGGGAGACAAAATTGAGATAGTCAGATTCCAACTACCATAGGCTCTGATAGCATGCCGTAAGGAGTGAGATCCCATAGGGGAACCACTCCCTATTAAAAATTTGAAGAACAAAATATCCGTCCCAAACCATACTCAAAAGGTATATGTTACGACCCCGCATCCTGGTAACCCCTAATTAAGGGAGACCGAAAGGACAAAGTCGTTAACCAATAACTCGGAACAAAGGTTTGACAAATAATCATTAACAATTATTAAATTCTACCAACTATACTGAAACATGGAGAAAAATAAAAACTTTTGCATACCTTTTAAAACTTGGATTTCAAAACTTCTATCCACACAAATACTAATCTATCTAATCCTCCTTTGCACTTTAATTCTCATTTAATACCACATATGCCACTTTACTGTTGGTTCTTTTCATTGTACCTAAAACTCCGACACACAAAATTTCGGTCAGCAGAAGCTGGTATGTGGGGGAAACAATAATCACGCAATTATGTTAACAACGTAATCATTCAATTAATAATTTAACAACCAAGATTACGTTTTAAGCCATACTACTCAATCCTTACATATCCCCTAACTTTGTGCTATCCCTTGTAAGATACCTCTCTTTAGGAAGCTTCTTACCCCCATGGACCTACCTTACAGGTAGCTAATACCTAGGGTAATAGAGTCGCATGGCACTACCCGCAGGTAGCCCAATATCTAACTCATGATGACTTGATGGTCCTACCCCATTGGTAGCCATTTACTAAGTCATCTAATGACCTGATGGACATACTCCATTGGTAGCCATTTACTAAGTCAATTATTAAGCCACAGAGGGGACCAGGATCTGAGCTAGTAGGCACTTAGTAAATGGCTACCAATGGAGTAGGTCCATCAGGTCATTAGATGACTTAGTAAATGGCTACCAATGGGGTAGGACCATCAACTCATCATGAGTTAGATATTGGGCTACCTACGGGTAGTGCCATGCGACTCTATTACCCTAGGTATTGGCTACCAATAAGGTAGGTCCATGGGGGTAAGAAGCTTCCTAAAGAGAGGTAGCTTACAAGGGATAGCACAAAGTTAGGGGATATGTAAGGATTGAGTAGTATGGCTTAAAACGTAATCTTGGTAGTTAAATGATTAATTGAATGATTACATTGTTAACATAATTGTGTGATTATTCCCCCACATACCAGCTCCGGCTGACCGACGTATTGTGTGTCGGTGATTTAGGTACAATGATAAGAACCAACAGTAAAGTGGCATATGTGGTATTAAATGAGAATTAAAGTGCAAAGGAGGATTAGATAGATTAGTATTTGTGTGGATAGAAGTTTTGAAATCCTGGTTTTAAAAGGTATGCAAATATTTTTATTTTTCTCCATGTTTCAGTATAGTTGGTAGGATTTAATAATTGTTAATGATTATTTGTCGAACCTTTGATCCCGGTTATTGATTAACGGCTCTGTCCTTTCGGTCTCCCTTAATTGGGGGTTACCGGGATGTGGGGTCGTAACAGTATACTCAAACGGGTGTAAATTTTTCAAATCACATTAATGGTATTCAAAACAACCAAAGTGTAGAAGTAGAAGAAAATAATGACTATATTCAACTTCTCAACATGATTACAAAAAGCATAACTTAATATCCCACATAGGTTTACATGTATGATACAACATAAGGATCAAAGATAGAGGGAAATCTAAACCACAACAACTTTGTCTCCAAGCTTTAACTCCTTTGGCTCTATCCGAAACTTCATGCCATGTCCTCCATGTCCATCAGCTAGGGTTTGAAGCGTACCCTACCAAAAAGGAGAGGAAAAGGAAACATCATCAAAGGCTCTTATGTGCATACTAAAAAGGAATTTGAGCAATAAATGGAGTAAAGGACATCAAATAAATTGAAGATTCCCATAGAAGAGATAAGTACCACCCAAATGGGTATCAAGAGAAAAGAATCATCACAAAATGATACTTGCCATTGAAACAACATATAAAAGTGGTGCTACATAAGCACATATGATATTAGGGCACAAAACCCATAATCCATGAACATCATCTTGCATGCATGTGAGATAAACATAGCCCTAAAACCACATAAACTTGAAACCTGATAGAGAATGGCACATACCCAAACTACCATTTATATATATTTATATATGTATATATATGTATATATATACATATATCTACATATATATACATACACACACACACACGCACACACACATATATATATATATATATATATATATATAAAGTGGGCCAAACCTCATAAATTTGAAACTCGGGTATGCGGCACATAACCTCCATCCCAAAATGTAATAAGGGCATATAACCCAAAACCAATGCAATTATACTACTCTGGTGTTATTGAATCACATATCATGTTTAATAGAGAGGCAAGTGAAAAGTATAATATATGAAATTAGGGTTAGGTTTCCATTAATTATTCAAAACCCTAAAAATAACCTTTTTATTATTAGTAAATTAGGTTATGATCTTTTAGGTTATACTTTTCTGAGTTCTAAACATATTTTATTATATTTGTCTAACTTGTAAATTTTGTTATGAATTTTACAAGTTACTACATATTTAGATTAATCCATTAAAATCACGGATTTTCAACATTGGATTTAGGTGAAAAAATAACACCATAAGATAGATATTTTTTTTATCCAACGAATATTTATTTGTAATTTTTGCATAAGTAGATAATTAGTTATGAATTTTTAAAGCTCGGCCAATAAAAAAAAGTCACATAAGTAACTAATCGAGAAAAAGCAAAAGAGAGAGAAGTTGGGCCACCTTAGATGACATGGCCCAATCAGGGGCGGTTGTGTTACACAGTCAAAGGCCCGCTTGACACGCAAACAAACAAAAGAAAAAGAATCACGATAAGTCGATAATGCCCCTAGGTGAGAAAGCAAAGAAAGAAGGAAAGAAGAGGGTAGAAGCAAGACATCTTACAAGGGATTGCTTCTCCCTCATAGGTGTATGCCATGGGTGCTTGCATGGAGTAGCAACTTCGGTCCATGATTGGGGAAAAGTGATTTGAAGGACTCAACAATTTGCGAACAACCCCAAACCAAGAGCGAGAGGTATAGAATCTTACCCTGAAGGAAATTTGAACTGAAGAGACCCCAGGGGAGAGCACAAGAAGCCACCAATGCTCCCTGGGTTGCAAACTCATAGAAGCTCTAGATGATAACATAGAGAAAATTGAAATGGGGGAAGAATTTGTCAGGGTCTCTCACTACTTTTGACACCCACATATATAGGTGTGATGTCGAGAATAAGCTCATGCTATCCCATGGCAGCGATGGAGATGTCTTAGGTTTTAGGGGTTTCCAAAATACTTGACCATACATCACAAATAATATATCAACAAATGCAAATTTTGATTTGGAAACCAATGGAAAAAGAATCCCGTCGAACGATCAACCGTACTGCGAGAAAATGGATTTTGAAAATTGACCAAAACCATCGTATGTTTCCTATTTGGTCATGGGGTAGAAGTTGGACGTGATCCGTTGGATTGGGGATCCAATGGTCCAACTACATGTGCCCCAAAAAGCATGTGTGACATTAACTAAAACCAAAACCTTATCCAAATCAAAATCCAATTAAAGTGATGCATTAATTTGTTTTCCTTTTTCTATCTCCTCTTTTGAGTATGCAAACGAATCCCAAAAATGATGAAATTTGACACCCAACCTATTTTTTATATGAGGAATCAAAATATGCAATTAGATTTACCTTTTGAGAAATAATGATGTACTAAATAAATCAAATCATATTTTCTCTTTCCTCATGCAATAATGGCTATAGGATTCTCCAAATTTAGTAAAACATCACCCAAAAGTCATATTTTATGTGTTGGATATGAATTTTCCATCAATTTTTCATTGTGGAGTTTTTTTAACAATTATTTAATATTTTGAACATTCTACACACTTTACCTCTCCTGATTAAATATTTTAATCAAACAACTTCCATATTGGATAGAAATTCGCCCAGAGGATATATTTATTATGTAGATTACGAATACAAGATTATTTTCCTCTTTTTGGAGTCATTTATTATTTTATTTGATATTTTGGGGAAAACATAGACCTTCTCTATTCAAATTGAATTAAATTGATTATTATTATGTAAATAATGTGAAACTAGACTCCCAAGACAATTTGGACCCAAGGAACACAATTCTTAACTTAGATTCCTATTTTGGGATTTCTTTTAATGAGTTATGTCATAATTAATATTTTGGTCATTATTATCACATTATTTCATTATTATCACCGTTGATCATTCCATTGTGTTCCATAACTTAATATTATTGCCAAAAGAATTATTTGTGATTATTTGCACAAAAAATTTTATATAATTCAATATTACCTCATGTGACATATTTTATGTGTCCATTATTGGCACAATACTAATGTAAGAACATTAGGTTACATACATGCATTAGCTCATTAGGGTTATACTAAACATCATTTAGATCTATCCTTAACCTTGTTTGTCTATGTTAAAAAGGTCAAAGCTCTAGGGTAGGGTTTGAGATCTCATATGTTACAACACTCCACCCCTTAAAAGGATTTTGACCTCAAAATCTATTGATCTAAACATCAAAAACCAACTACTATCCACCCCTTAAAAGATTTACCTAACAAGTCAAACTAACAACTTTTGGGGTTACCCACATATCTTTTAATTGTGAATGTTTTATAGATTTACGTTATACATGTATCCAACTAACAATCAAAACTAACTAGGGTTGAGTTTTAGGTCCTTGTATGTCTAACCTATCAACCGTAAGATCCAAAAAGGCATAGGGTACAAAGGGTACGTACACTACACCTTAACATTATCTCACATATTCCTAGTCACTTCCCCAAAGTCAAAACTAGGGTTAGCAATTGGTTTTGGGTTTTACTACCAAAACTTCTCATATCATTTCATTGTGACTTAGTTTAAGAAAACTTCGATGGAATCCAAATTTTTTTGTACATATAGTAGTATAATGTAAATAGTTTTTGTTGGTGAAAAACTCTGCAATGTAAAACAAACATGCCAGCAACAATCAACACAAAAACCAAGTACCAATTTATCCATTCCAAAGTCTTCTAAACCTATTATTCCCTCATAACCTAATTGCATCCTCAAATCAAAACCTCATTGCATCTAAAGATACCAATCATCATTATAGATCAAAGGATGAACATATCACCTAAAGGGAACTTCCCAAGTCAAGGGTCCTAACAAGGGAGACAAAATTGAGATAGTTAGATTCTGACTACCATGGTCTCTGATGAAATCGCATTAATGGTTTTTAAAACAATCAAAATGTAGCAGCGGAAGAAAATAATGAACATATTCAACTTCTCAACATGATTACAAAAGTATAACTTAATCTCCCACATAGGGTTTACATGTATGATACAATAATGATAGAACATAAGGATCTATGATAGAGGGAAATCTAAACCATAACAACTTTGTCTCCAAGCTTTAACTCCTTAGGCTATATACAAAACTTTATGCCATGTCCTCCATGTCCATAACCTAGGGTTGGAAGCATGCCCCAACAAAAAGGAGAAGAAAAGGAAACATCAACAAAGGCTGGTATGTGCATACTAAAAAGGAATTTGAGAAATATATGGAGTAACAAACATCAAATAAATATAAGCTTCCCATAGAAAAGATAAGTACCACCCAAATGGGTATAAAGAGAAAATAATCACCATAAAATGATACTTGCCATTGAAACAACATGTAAAAGTGGTGCCACATAAGCACATATGAAATTATGGCACATAACTCATAATCCATAAACATCATCCTACATGCATGTAAGATAAACATAGCCCTAGAACAATATAACAACAAAGTCGGCCAATCCTCACAAACTTGAAACCTAATAAAGAATGGCACATAACCAAACTCTCAAATATATATATAAAATGGGCCAAACCTCATAAATTTGAAACTTGGGTATGGGGCACATAATCTCCATCCTAAACTATAATAAGGGCACATAACCCAAAACCAATGCAATTATACTACTCTAGTTCTACTGAATCACATAGCATGTTTAACAGAGAGGCAAGTAAAACGTATAGTCAGATTATACAAACTAGTCACCACATAAGTGATCAACATATACATCCACCACATAAGTGGGAAAAATACATTACATGTCATCATATAAAATTCCATCATGAAGCAAGAATAAAATAAGAGTCCAAAACAATATCCATGATCACAAGATCAATAACAAAATAAGACAGTTCACAAGAACCATGACTTTCAAAAGAAAAGACATTGAGTAGAGGCTAATGTCCATAGGATCAAGAGAAATATGAAAATAGGTGAATTTCTCAATATGAATAATAGGAGATGTAAACATATCTTATTCTAGAATCTAAATAGTCCAAATTCAGTCCAAGATCCAATAATAGTTCTCCAAAGCACCCATGATGCACGTATGTGGAATTCGGGTTAGGTTTCCATTAATTATTCAGAACCTTAAAAATTGTCTTTTTATTATTACTAAATTTGGTTATCAAAACCATTCCATGTTTTAGGTTATACTTTTCTGAGTCCTAAATATATTATATTATATTTTTCTGACTTATATATATTTAGTTATGAATTTTACAAGTTATTACTTATTTAGATTAATTCATTAAAATCACTGATTTTCAACATTGGATTTAGGCAATAAAACCAACACCATAAGATAGATCTTATTTTTCTAAATCCAATGACTTTTTATTTGTAATGTTTGGATAAGTAGATAATTAGTTATGAATTTTTAAAGCTCAACCAATAAGAAAAAGCCACATAAGTAACTAATTAAGAAAAAGCAAAAGAGAGAGAAAAGTCAAGCTGACTTAGCTGACACGGCCCAATCAGGGGTGGCCATGTAGCAGGATGAAAGACCCACTTGACTCGCAACAAAATAAAAGAAAAAGAATCATGAAAAGTCGATAATGCCCCTAGGCGAGAAAGCAAAGAAAGAAGGAAAGAAGGGGGTAGAAGCGAGAAATCTGATAAGAGATTGCTTCTCCCTAATAGGTGTATGCCATGGCTGCTAGCATGGAGTAGCAGCATTGGTCCAAGATTGGGGAAAAGAAATTCAAAGGAGTTCAACGATTTGCGAACAACCCAAATCTAAGAACGAGACGTATGTAATCTTACCACGAAGGCAATTTGAACCAAAGAGACCCCAGGAGAGAGCACGACTAGCCATCAATACTCCCTAGATTGCAGACTCACAGAAGCTCTAGATAATAACACAGAAAAAATTGAAATGGAGGATGCAATTATCGGGGTCTCTCACCGCTTTTGACACTGACATATATAGGTGTGATGCTGATACTAAGCTCCTAATATCCCATGGTAGTGACGAAGTTGGCTTTGGTTTTAGGAGTTTCTAATATAGTCGACCATACATCACAAATAATATATCAATAGATGTAGAATTTGATTTGGAAACCAATGGAAAAAGAATCACATGGAACGATCAACCGTACTGAGAGAAAATGGATTTTGAAAATTGATCAAAACCATTGTCTATTTCCAGTTTGGTCGAGGGGTAGAAGATGGATGTGATCTGTTGGATCAGGATCCAACGATCCAGCTCACACATGTCCCAAAAAGCCTGCATGACATAAATTAAAACAAAAACCTTATCCAAATTGAAATCCAATTAAAGTGATGCATAAATTTATTTTCCTTTTTCTCTCTCCTATTTTTAGGGTACAAACGAATCAATAGGTCAAAGCTCTAGGGTAGGGTTTTAGATCTAGTATGTTACAAACTAAATAGAGTTCAATATCATACTTTCTATGTCATTAAGGAAGATAAATTGAATCTAGTGCTTATGATAAAATAGTATGGTAGATTTGATAATAATGGAAACACCTAATTTGATTTGCAGTTCTTAAGTCACTAAAATGATAATAATTAATTAGGATTTCTAAGCATAACCCTAATGGTAACTCAGCATCAAGAAAACTATCATAGAACCTTTTATTACCCTAAGTCCACACCCCTAATGGATACATAGCCAAAGGAAAAGGGACTTGGGCGTCTCTCCATAGAATGATACAAATATTTCACACAAGCACTATCTATGTAAAACTAGTAAAAACAAGATATAGCAAGACACTAAAAAGGGGATGGAGAAGCATGTATCCATTTCTATTTGAAGCATATCCCATTTGTATTTCATTTCATGGAGGTTAGTATCTTAAGAGAAGCAGATCTTTAGTTTGCAACTACTAATTCGATAAACAAAATATAGCAATGTGAGTGCATTGAGTACACTATGAAAAGGCATGTAAACAGTTTAAGAGTACTACAAGTTGCTTGGCTAGAAACATGATAACAATCAAAAAGTAGAAACAAAGCGAGAACATTTAACAACATTGTATTATATAAAGCATTTTTTAGGTATCATTATCCAAATATCAACATTGGCCTTTCACCACTTCTCAAGGAAGGGTCTGTGAGGGGCATTTGATGCTCAAAACCTATATGATCCCTCTTTCTATATGAGGGACCTCAAGACCAAAGTCAATAAGCTAACCCTATTTCATTTGTGCCTTGTTCCCTTGCCCTGAAGATTCAGGCAAGTAAACAAGGTTATATAATGGATTTCTCTATATTATGTTCAAGATTTTTCAACATACTATAATCAACATGAAAGTAGTATTCATGGGAAACAATAGCTCGAACAAGTAATTATCAAGCCAAGAATTCATACGAGCATACATACAAACAAGCCAATATCAGATTAGGGTCAAGAGAGTTATATTATGGGAGAGTTATTAAGTAAAGATAAATCTTTGATTTGACAATAGGAGAAGCATGACAGTTATGATATCATTGTAGTTTACTCATGGAAGGTCATATCTAAGCATATAAATTCAATTTTATACAATAGGGTCATATTTCCAAGTCATATGATGATGAAAGGACATAGGATTGGTTAGGGGGGGTTTTTGTTCTATCATACACTGACTTGATCTAGGTAGAGCAAGACATTTGCATAAAAGTCACCTTTCATCATATAGAAACTAACTAAATCAACTGGATCAATTTAATGCATAATATAGTTAATTGAGGTCCCATGAGTGAAATGTGGGACACTTCACATGAGATCTTAGATTACCATGTCACAAAGCATGACAAGGGTCAGTGATTTCAAGATTACAATAATAGATCATATCAAAATAGGATAAAACCCTAAACTTGATAATGTATGCACATAAAAGAACCATTTTTAGGTCAAAGGTAGTCATAGAAGGTTAAGATGATCATTAGGGTTCATATAAATGTTCCAAGTCCCAAATCATAGAAAAGTTGAACTAGAGTTACTAATTTTCATGGATATATTGTTACATATCACAAATACAACAAGGGGAGCATGGTTTGATATTAATCATTATTTAAAAAATCATAAAGGTAGTTTATTTAGCAAATCAGGGATGATCCAAGCACACGTAGTAGTAGATGATAGATCCATTTCAAAGGTGGCATTTTTCCTAATAAAATCATATGCTACATCATGGTATTTTGGTTAAGCCATCTATGAGTTATGAGGGCTTGATCATACCCTTTAAAAGGTTATTTAGGGCTGACAAATACCCTAAATTGGCTGATTATTGGGCTATTGAGGAGTCCACTAGAGGGTCGGCCCTCTATCCCCTAGACCATAGACCCTTTCCCTATTTGTTGTAGGTGCATCTCATGATGATGGAGAGTTGTTGGAAGTCAGTTGGGTAGTGGTTGGCAGTGTCTAGGAGAGACCACCACATATGGGGGCCAGTGGTGAGCGATGTGAGGCATTTTGAGTGTGTCTTGTCACCTCCCCTCTGTCTCTCTCATGGCACCATGATAGTTGTGTGCTATAATAGTAGTAGCGAGGAGGGGCCATGAGGTGTGTCTTCAGGGTCCATGTGGCTTGGTAGGGATGTACAGAGGGAGAGAGAGAGAGAGAACAAGAGAATACCCATGAGTAAGGAAGCCCAGCCTGGTGGAGTGACCCCCACCTGGTCATATTCATCCTTGGTCATGGCTTCTACAAACCCTAGTAAGGTATCTGCAAGATGAGGGTGAGGTGTGGGTAAGGTAATGCTTCTGTGTGATGGGGAAGAGTGAGTGAGTCAATACCCTCAACTTCTGTAAGGCCCCTAAACTTTATTAATGAGTTTAACAAGATTAATTATCATAACTGAATTCTTATAACCCTAATCTAGCCTTTTGATATGCTTTGAAATCATAAGACAAGCTTAAGTTTCAAATTTGGTCCAATTTCCACATTGTTTGAGCAAGTTATGCAGTTTTATGCACATTTTGGACTTTTCTTCAATTTACCCAATTGAGAGGTTTTATTTGCAATTTATCACTTGAATTATGTTCCTTATCTTTTTGAGACATGGGGAACCTATTTAAACCTTGGTTTGAAGGTGTATTGTCCAAGGGTATTTTAGGGTTTACCCCTTCATGGATGAGCTATCTTTAGTAGCTATCAACTAATCTGTTATTTGTTTTGCTTGGAAATTCAAGAAATGAGGGATACGCATGTCTGTATGGATGGTGGGGGAGATTGTTGTGTGTGCGCATTAATGTTTTAAGGCCATGGACACTTGGAAAGATACTAGAACTTCAACTTTTTCTTTTTCTTTATCTTAAAGTTTCATATACTTATCCCCGAGCACCAAAATGAGCCATTTTGTCTCGACCACTTCCCTCCTTCTCCCAACCTCGTTCTTCCTCTTTGCTGCTGAGAATTTTCCTATCCAAGGAGGAATAAAGTGGGGACCTACTTGGAAAAAGGATCTAGGGTTGCAATTGACTTTATTTTAGGGTTGAAAAATCTTCCTTCTAGTGATCCTGACCTAAAAGCATAAGAATACCCTTCTTTCCTACATTTCTTTCTTTGCTATCCTTCCTCCTACCTTTCTCCAGGTTAGAGCCTTGCTGTTCCATGGTATAAATTTCGCTAAAGCTCTAAAACCCTACCTTTCTTACTCATTATGCTTAGGGTTTGCTCATTTGATGAAGAAAGGTGTTAGATGGAGGAGTTCACAACTTATGCTTGGATTTTATTACCCTACCTGCTCATGTTTTCTTATGTGTGAGAGTTTATATTCTCATTATAGATAAGTTTTATACCTTGATTTACGTTAATTGGTTATGATAAGCTTTCTAGATCACGTTCTTGCTTGAAAATGATGATCCATGCACTAAAATGCAATGCTTGACCTGGATTTTGATTTTTATAATGTTCCCTGTTCTAATTTCAGTTTTAGATGAACCTGTGATCATGTGTACGTTATTACTAAGGTATAATATGACTTGGATCAGTTTGGTTTGACAACCTATGGTTCACCTATCAACCATTGCTCAATTTTAGGGTTTTAAGCTAATTTCTTCTATAAACCCATGACCCGATGATGGTACCATTGCAACAACCCTATGGTATTATCTTCATGACAATTGATGGTCATGATCAAAGGTGTCATATGATGGTAACAACCTATGGTCACCCCCTTAGGTCAGGTTTTGGATCAATTAGAAGTTTAATGATCAACGATTAAGTACTCTACTGATGTTATCAATCAATGATGACATTAGCTTAATATTTGATGCTAATTAATTAATATAGTGTTGATCTAACAACCTATGCTGATTTAATTGTCACTACTGATGGTGGATAAGGTCTCTACAACCTATGGTGAGTTAATCATATAGTTGTAGTATCAATTAAGCCTTAGACCAATGGTTTCTTGGGTCACTTGATGAAATGGTCGGACTTATACTGTAATTGATGGTTTTAACATATGAACTTGACTCAATGGTCAAGATTGAATGCTTATTCCTCCAATAAAGTGGAACGATGGCTAATGTAATATGTTGGTCCTAATAATGTGATTTAGATGGTTTCCTTTATATGATCAATTTAAGGAGCTTACTTGTTGACAATGGATGGCTTGTTTTGAATGAACAGTCCATTGTGGGTTTTACCCTACTCTCAGTGGAAATTTTTGTGTTGTTAATCAAGAGATGTCTAGGGTTAAATGTTGAATCTTTATAGAGCATAAATAATGGACTTCATAGGTGGTTTATCCAAGGTGTTTACTTATGTAAACAACCAATGGTCTTACCTTTTAAACACCCAATGGTTCTAGGTGACATTGTGGTATGGTGATATGGGTTGAGTGATGATGGAACAAATGGAGGGTTACCCTTAATAACGTAGTCTTACCTATTCACTCATATGAATAGAGTGGATGATAATCATATTGTGTTGATATGTAATCCTAATGAGGTATAGCTTGTTATACATAGCTTTAATATAACTAAATGATGGTAATTGGGTATGAATAGTCCTTGAATGAACAATACCATCATGGAGTACTTTCTTATTGTTGTTGAAACCCTAGTATGCTATAACATGATGGTTACACATTGATTTATGTGTGGGTTAATACTTGATAAGAGTATGGAATGTGATGGTGATGCTTTATCTTATGCATCCATGATCTAATAGGGATGTTGTGAGTTAGGGTTTGGGTATACGTGTTGATTAGTAACATTTATATAATTTATCATATTGAGCCTAACTTTAATGAAAATAGATAAAGATGAGTATTCATGTTTAAAATTCTTATATTATGGAATGATGGTGAAATAACCTCCTTAACAAGATCATAACCTTAATGTGTTAATTGGTGGTTATCATAGCCACATGGTTGATACTTTCTTATGCTAAACATGTGTATTATGAATATGATGTGTGTTAATCTTATCTAACTTCCTTGCATGTTGATGTAATAAAGGAATTTTCTTAATGTTAATATAACCATGATATGATTGATTATGAATATCTCCTAGCTCATCAATGCAATATTCTGTTGATCTGGTGTATTATATGTAAGTGATGTTGTTGAGCCTTGTTATCAGGAATGCAAAGATAATGACGATCTTGCAGGGAATAGTATGATGGTCTTAATGACCTTTGGGCATGGTTGAGCCCTAAATGAGGCGTAATCCTCTTGTGTTGATAATGGTTGATACCCTATGATATTGTGAAAAGGATTTTATATCTTGTGATAGTATGATGGTCTTAATGACCTTTGGGCATGGTTGAGCCCTGAATGAGGTATAATCCTCTTATGTTGATAAGGGTTGATACCCTGTGATATTGTGAAAAGGATTTATATCTTGTGATAGTATGATGACTAGTGTGGTCTCAGGAATGGTGAGTGAATAGTACCATGTGATGATGAGATGAGAAATTATGTTTTACACATTTTATATTTGTTCAAAGTTGTGATATTTATATGCTTGCTAGAAGTGAATTAGGTTTTGTATGTCCACTTGTTTGATGCAGTCTTAATTCACCCAGTTGGCATAACTAATCAAGTGCAACTCTAATCATGTAGTGCTCTATGTCGTAGAGCCATCCTTAGTGTCAAAACTTTTTGGATGGTGAAATGAGTATTCCTAAAGGAAACTCAGAGTGCATACTATTGAGTATGTGAGGGTGGCAGGTTGAGGATATATCCTTGTCATCCATAATGCAGATTGTGGAGGTTGGCTATGGTCATGCCTCATACATCTGATGTGATTGAGAATGGATGCGGTCGTCTCTTGGTGATTATAACATGATATAATTGAGGACAACTGCGGTTGTACCTCAGATTAGAGGGTTTTGTATACCCTAATTTTTAGTGTTGTGACATGTACCAAGGGCAGACTAGTGGTTATCAACTTGACTATATTTCGTTGTGGTGCTAACTTTGACTAATATGCCACTGACTTTTTACTCGTACTGACTGAGGGGAAGAGATCTTAGGATATCGGAACTCCTAGATCTTGTACGGAACTGAAAAGCCCTTTGCAGGGGTCGGTTGGACTTTGAATTTTACGATTCAAATTCCCCATGGCATAATAAAATATGTAATACATCCATGTAGCATATTTGTTTAGGGTTCTACACAACATTTCACATTGGATGATAACCCTTGTATGTTATCTTTACATAAAGATGATGCTTAGTGCAATTAAGAGATAGCAGATATACTTATGTTGTGGATATGCTTAAGATTGTAGATGCATATATATAGTAGCCATGACTGTGTTGATAACTATGCTGCTACTACTGATTATAATCATGATGCTAGCTATCTCTTGTTGTTAGTTATGTTTAGCATGCTAGCCATGCCTTAGTAACTAGAGATGCATATACTGCTAATCATGCTTATCCAGATAGTTGTGCTTATGTTGTTATCTCTTCTTATGATGATGATATGTTCAACCAATTATACATGCTCAATGTGTTAGCTATGCTATGTTATTAGACTTGCTCATGATGCTAGATATGCATATGCTACTGAATTGTATATATTGTCATCAAGATAAAGGATGATAGCATGGCTAATGATGATAGTTATTATCTGCTCCTTTATGTATTTTTTTAATCATCAGTACTACTGAGCTTATTTGTTATATCTGATTAAATTGCTTAAATGTTTAATTACTTAGAAATGTTGTAATCGATAAACATTGTTGGAGGTTATATATCTTGATGGGACATGGGTCTCATCCTTGTGATTCACCACATTTTCTTAGGAAATCAGAATTAATGAAAATAAATATGTGGCAGAAAAGAGGAGCTATAGGAATGAATCTTTGAGAAAGTTTATTAGATGTCTAGTGTGTCCTAGAGTCATCCCTATACTCTCAGGTCTGGGCAGGAAAAGTTTGTATATGGCGTTTCAAACGAATCAGACTTTTGTTAGCATATTAATGCTTGTTTGTGTCGCATATATAGATATTGTTCTCCAATGCATATATGTTGTGGCTAAGTAGATAGAACAATTTATATCAAATTATTAGCATAGTATGGATAAAAGAAAGATGTTGGGATCTTATGCAAATGTTTCTGAGTAGGTGTTGACGTTGAAATCAGTTTTAATTTACCCATATTTTTTGGTATGTGATTAATTGGTGATCGATTGTGCTTTATGTTTTGATTAATCTCATTTACTGTAACAGGTTCTAACAACTCCCCTACCATATTCTCCACAGTGCAAGGGTTCACACACTTCTATGTAGAAGACAGATTTTGGCAAATAGGAGGGGGGCTAGAAAGCTTGACAAATCTTGAACAAGAAATAAGAAAGATAGAGCATGGGATGGCAAGGCTAAAAATTGTATTTCCAAGAATAGGTAGCAATGTTAGAGGAAATATTAGGGTTAGGGTTTGAATACCAACGGACAACACCTCGCCTACCTGAGCAGCTGCCTCAGTGACGAGCTTCACAAGTCAAGAGACCAAAGGTGCTAGTAGGTGACAAAGAGGGGAAAAGAAAGGTGGGTGGATGAAGTGTTGCGAATGGTTGGGTGATTGCATGTTGCGTTGCGGCACCCATGGTGGGGAGGGAGATGATCCCCCTAGCCATCAGATCGATGTGGGTCCATGGGACACCAAATTCCAAGGGTTCACATGGCCTTGGTCAAGAGATAACTGACTAGAAAAGGGTAACAAAGATAAGGAGGAAAAGAAGGTCCAGTTGCTTCCACTGGGTTTGGCCCAAAGATGTTGTCCCAAGGCCAACATTAAGTCAAAAATATTATGAAAAAGTGTAAGAATTAATTGATTAAAAAGAAGCACAACTTCCTCATCCTAGCTCATAATTGAGCAAGATTAGGTGGGTCAAAAATGTGTGATTGTCCTCTACAACGTGAAAATAAGAAAAATATATATATACATAAGGATATGATCAAAATTCAAGAGAAAGGTGATGGTGTCTAACATGAAGGTAAACTTCGTTTTTGTCAATTTGAGTATCGATGAAGTGATACATGTATACTACATGGTCTAATTGCATATCAAAACACATGCAAAAATGAAACTGCAGGTGAGGACAAGAGAGATATCCTATTGGAAGTTTACATAAAAGGGGTGAAGTTCTAGGTTATCACATTCTCCCCACCTTAAAAGAAAATTTATCACCAAAATTAAATCAGTTCATAAATCGAGATTGGGTTGTCATATTCCATATCATGATCTACTTGGTATTCCCGAAATAACAATACATTTCAAAATCAAGAAATTGAGCCTTATTATTAAGATAAAGTCACATTGATCATCAAACTGGGAAGATCATTACATATATCACAAACTTGAGGATATTATCATATAGATCACAATTTTGTTGAGATCACATTTTAGGTCAATCGAATAGAGTTCAAGAGAAAGGCATGACTTGCATTTCCAAAATTTAGGTTTCTGGCTTCTACGGGTACCTAGGTGGGGTCCACGCTTGAGATTTCATACTTCAACAATTTGAGACAAACAACATAATTTCCACATCGTGATTTCATGCTAAAAATCGATGCAAGATCCCACCTGAGTCCACATGAGCTCAGCCCTAAGACATAAATTGAGTGAAGCATCATAGTCATTATCTTTAAAATTTGAGATTTGGGAAGATAAAAGTCATGAGTCATATATCGTGGGTGATCTCCAGATCCAAATAGAGTGTTTATAGGAGTCAAATGAATATCAATATCAATAATCAGAGTCAAGATTTCATACATTAATATCGAGAGTCAAGTTTGGACATCTGTAACACCCCAATTTTTCACAATTTAAACATTATAAAATGCTTTTTTATTAAAATAACAATATTTGAAGGGTGTAATGTAAAAAGGTCATGGAATGATATTCCTTATAGGAAAAAAATAAAGTAAGACAAATAAGAAAAAAAAACTAAAAATATGCTTTCTCTGATACATATGCCATCATATATTGCAATGAACTTAAAATTTTGAATGAATGAATTCCCTTATCTTTGTCTCTCTCTCATCCTTGAAAATGTTTAAAAGAAATAAAATTGGAAAATAAAAGTAGTAGAATTTGAAATGATAAACATATAGCTTGAACAGGAAGTTTACTTTCTTTTATAGATTTTAACATAAAAGGGAGAAAACATTATTCACTGTTTATCTCTCTTCTTTAGAATATTCAAAAGACAAATAAAAATGCAATGCAATGAATGGCTTAGATTTGGATGCATGGAAAATAATATTCATCAATCACATGATGTTGATATTAATTTCTTCCCCTATTGAATACATGTAACATTATCTTCTCTCGAGTCTCTTTCATCAATAAAAATATTCATAAAGGCATAATAGACTTAAATGTGGATAAATATTGATCATCTTGTTTTTAGAGTCAAGGAAATAATTAAGGAGAATATTTTCACATTATCTCACCTTTTGATGCATGAAAATGAAGTAAATGAAAAATATGTACATTGTAAATAAAAGATATTCAAAACTCAAATTTTATTGACTAGGAATGATCCAATGTATGTAATTAATGTGTGATCCAAATTAGGTTTTGTTTCAAATTCGTTTGACCTCTCAAATAAATATAAAACACAATTTCAATCAACTTAACACATGAAATGTAAACATTAATTAATTATTGGTCAAAATTAGTCAACAAGAGACCATATATTTAAAATAGTAGAAGGGAAGCTAGAAGGAGAGTTTGATTAATTTTTTTTCTAACATTCCAAGGTTCAAATAATTGAATACAATGTGATGAGTATATTAATTTGAGACTACAAAAATGTGGGTTTTGACCCATCACCTTTCCAACACAACTAGGAAGCGTGATATGAAAATGAAAAAGTTTTTATAGATGCAAAGATGTTATAAAATTTATGTAACTGATATGGACAAATTAAAATGGTTTATTGTAACACACTTATAACACTGTTTTAAACAACTATGAATTATATGGGAGTAGGTGATGGTATTCACAATTTTTATATAACATAATGAAATCATGTTGTATATTCTTGCTATACAATTAGTGCATGTAGATGTAAAATAAAATTCTTTTTCTCTTTCCACCATTTTGTGTTTTTTTTAATGAAATATTGTGTCTCACCCTTAGTTACATGGAAATAAGACATTATTGTAATTATGTAAGGAAAGGTACAACTCTCTCATGTTTTCTCTCTTTCTTTGTGCTTACAAATAAAATGTAATGGTAATTTAGTTAATGTAATAATTCTAAGAAACATATTAAGTAAACAATAATACATTCTCTCTTAAATATCTCATACAAAAGATATGAAAGATAATCAAGGGAATTCACAAACAAAAGATAATTAGTTTAACCACAAAGTTGTACTTTAGTAATTAACAAAGACAAATATGTTTTTCACCTACTCTTACATTTTAATATATTGGAGTTAATATAATGGACAATGTTTAATTAAATAAAAAAAGGAAATAAAATTTCTAAATCCACTTGGACTAGAAAGTTCTACACCCCTATCACCTATAAATGGGACCCCCATGATCCTAGCATAATGATAAAAAATAGACTAGCCTATGTTCTTGCAAATCACATCCAGGCACTGTCCCAAAGATTAGAGAGACCATCTTAGGATCAGCTTCACTCCAAGCAGACTAGCCTTTGTTCTTGTAAATGACATCCATGCACTACCTCAAAGATTAGAGAGGACTATCTTAGGATCATCATTGCTGCAAGGTAAATGGGTCATGCTACTGAGCACAAGTATTTATGGCTATTTGCAAGTTAAGTATAAAGTAGACATTATCGTTTCAAATTTAATGTTTTAATCATGTTCACTATATTACTGCTTAATGATTTCTATATGCTATGTCCTATGACTATAATGTTCACTATGATTATGGGTTATGATTAATGACTCATGAAAATCATGTTAATGATCAAGAGGGAGAAATTATGTCATGTTTAGATCATATTAATGGGGAGAAATACCTTCATGTTAAGTTCAAGAATCATGATTATGTTAATGTTAATGTCATGTTAATGATCAAGTTAATTGGAATTGAAATAGTCTTTATATGCTCTGAATCATTGACCTTAAGGGGTTTTCAAGGGCTTTCCCATCAATCATGTGCTCCCAAGGGGGTGTCATTGAGGAATGCATACATTTACTTTTCATTTCCTCATGCTAATAATGATTCGAGAATACATATAGTTAATTTCATGTCATGTTTTCTTACATGTCAAATATACTTTACTTTGTTCATATTATAATGTGCCAGTGTTGTTTTACTAATGTGTTGATTTTCCCCTTTGCATGGTTGGGAATGCGATGTCCCTAGGAATTGGAGCAATTAAGGACTCAAGAGAAGAAAGCAAGGACTAGAAGACCTTCAAGAGATAACTGGTGGGGTTCCATCGATACTAGGAAATCAAATCATATAGAGATATTTACTTTCATGTTTAGTTTTCCATGCTTTGAAATGTTTAGACATGTTTTAGAACTAAACTATAGTTTCCTATGTGAAGAACAATGTACGAATCTTAATGGTGATTTATGTATTTATTTTTTATGATTCCATAAATGTGACATTACCCCTCAAGAGTAATGCTTCCGGTCACTTATAATATAAGTCTAAAGGAGGGGTATTACAACATCAATTTCATAGGTCTAAACAATTCTAATATATCGTTTAGGTTCCAATATAGACCTTAGGAATGATGATTCATCCATATACATCATTCAAAACAATCGAGCAACATTTTATGTATCAACATGAATTCATTCTCATGGTATTTGTCATTGATGAGTGATCTAAACCTAGGTCCTTCTAGGAAGTCAACCACAAGCTATAGTCGACATCATCGTATTTCAAGATCATCATCAAATCGAGGTTTAACATTGAGTATCAATATCATCATAAGTCTAACCTATTAGCAAGTTAGGTCATGAAATCACTATTGGGTGGAAGGTATTACCTTTCCAAACTCTAAATAATGAACAACATGAAAATTTAGAGGCAGTCATAATAGAGATGTGACCTAGGTTAGGGGAGTCCTTAGTCAACTACCACCCTAATCTAGCAAATTAGTCCATATTAATCATTAGTCTTCAAGCATATCCAAATAGTATGAGTATCAACTGTCAAATCATATTTCACAAGTTCAGGATTCAAACATTAAGATCATTTATAGGGAAACCATACTTCAAGATTTTGTGAGTTTAAGGTCATAATTACATTCCTTCCCTTCCATTGTCAAGGTAAGGGTAGATTTTGGAAATCGAGAAGTCAAATTGAGAAATCAAGAGTTGGAACATAGGTGGGAGTTGTTGAGGTCTATATCCATCATATTATTCTAATTGAAATTACATGAGGAATAATAGTCAATAGGGGATTTTCCTTTTGTAAAAAGTATTTACATCATGACCTAGGGTTCCAAAGGCATGGTCATTTTGTGGCATGAACATTTCAATATTAAATTGGGGGAAAAGTTTTCTTAACTATGTTTGAGTTTTGATTAACAATAGGGTAACATGGGTTTAATCAATAGGGACCACATAAAAAACTACGTGTATGACATCAGTTCCACCTTATTTTAACATATTCAGAATTTAACTTAAAACATAGAAAGCACTTATGTTTGGTTTGGTATCATTGAGTTTGCATTGACTTTACACATGAGTACATCATTTATAAGAGATCATTGATCACAATAGGGTTTTTCAAGTTAATGTCAGATCATGGCATTATCATCTTAATCAAATTTATCATTTCCAATGAATTTTAGTTTCCCCATGCATAAGCTTCCCATAATTGAGGAATCAGGTGATTAATGGTCATGAGGGAATAATAACATGATGAGATGAGAAGAATAGCTATTCATAATCTATGTGGGTGGCTTAGGTAATCCTTAGAGAAGAGATGAGATTCTAGAAGACACTATAAGCTATATGGGAAGAAACCTAATCTAATGTTGGATTCACTTTGTATAAGTAGGTGTGCAAAGGAACCATAACCACCACAGTAGTCAGATAAGAGGGGACTACTAGGTAGAACCTCCACATTTAGCACCATATTGATTGCCTTAGTTTCACCATCATGCACTTTAGTTATCCTAGGTTGTAAAATTGTGTTATGCCTTAAACATATATAAAGGCATATGTGTTTGACTCTGATAGCATTTTTTATAGAACAATTTATTACCCTAAGTCCACACTCCTAATGGCTACATAGCCAAAGGTGAGTGGACTTAGACTTCTTTCCTAGAATGGAAAAAATATTTACACATGCAAAAAGATATAAAAGACACAAAAAAGGGGATGGAGAAACATGTATCCTTTTCTAAATCAAGCATATCCCATTTGTGTTTCATTTCATTGAGGTTAGTGTCTTAAAAGTAGTGGATCTTCATTTGGAAACAACAAACTTGATAAACCAAGTATATCAATACTAGTGCATTGAGTACACTATGAAACGACATGTAAACAATTTAAGAGTATAAAAAAAATTCTTGGATAGAAATATTATAACAAGCAAGAAGTTGAAACATGGCGAGAACACGTAATGACATTGTTTTATACAAATCATATTTTAGGTTTCTTTATCCGTTATATCAACAAAAGCCTTTGACCACTTCCCAAGGAAGGGTCCGCAATGGGCATTTGAGGCTCAAAACCTATATGCTCCCTATTTCTCCCTAAGGGACCTCAAAACCAAAGTCAATGAGCTTCCCTATTTCATTCGTGCCTTCTTCCCCTGCCCTTAGAATTCAGGCATGTACACCTGGTTATATGAAGGATTTTTCTATATTATGTTAAATATTTGTCAAGATACTATAATCAACATCAAAGTAGTATTCATAGGAAACAATAGCTCAATTGAGTAGTTATCTAGCCAATCATTCATATGTGCATACATATAAACAAGCCAATATCATAGTATGGTCAAAATATTAAGCGTACCTTACGAGTAGAGTACACACTATGATTCTTGAGTAAGATTCATAGAGAAGGCCCAACCCAACATGGGCCTAGGATGTAAAGTGATACAACATAGAGACTTAGATCACTATAGTTTGATAGGATAAGCATCATATAAGTCATGTGGTTGTTTCCCCTAGAACAAGGCTTCGATGAGAGTAACTTAGTTCCAAGGTTCCAAACATGTATGCAATTATCCAACATAGTCCGAGGATCAATACTAAGCTCTAGATCTAGGTGAACCATCCACACAATGAAAATTATTAAATAAAAATAAATCTCTAGTTTGACAATAGGGGAAGCTTGAGAGTTATATTATCATCATAGTTTAGTCATGCAAGATACTAACTAAGCCTATAAGTTCCATTTTATGCAATAGGGTCATATTTCCTTGTCATATTCTCATGAAAGGACATACGATGGGTTAGTGGGGAGTTTAGTGATACAACATGATAAATATACTAATTTGATCTAGGTAGAAAAAGTCATTTTCATAAAAGTCACCTTTAATCACATAGAAACAAACAAGATCATTTTAATGCACACTATAGGTAATTGAGGTCCCACGAGTGAAAAGTGGGACACTTAGCATCAGATCTTAGATTACCATGACACAAAGCATGACAAGGGTCACTGATTTTGAGATTACAAGTTTAAAAGATATTAAAATAGGCTAAAGCCCTAAACTTTATCATGAATGTACATAGAAGAACCATTTTAGGTCAAAATTTGACATAGAATGTTAAGACAATCATTAGGGTTCATATAAATGGTCTAAGTCCCAAATCATAGAAAATTTGAACTAGAGTTACTAATTTACATGAATATAGTGTTATAGATGTATAATAAAACAAGGGGAGCATGGTTGGATATTAATCATTATTTAAAAGATCACAAAAGTGGTTTATTTAGTAAACCATGAATGATACGAGCATAAGTATCAATAGATGATAGATCCATTTCAAAGGTGGAGTTTTTATGAATAAAATCATACATTACATCATGTATTTTGTTAAGCCATTAAAGAGTTATGAGGGTTTGATCATACCCTTAAAAAGGTGATTTTGGGGTGACTACTAACCCAAACTAGATGCTTCTTGGGCTGTTGAGGAGGCCTCTAGATGGTCGACCCTCTCTCCCATGGGCCACATGCCCTTTCCCTAGCTCTTGCATGTACATCTCATGGCAATGGAGAGCTACACGACACCAATTGGGTAGTGGCCGGTAGCAGCTAGGAGCCACCAACATGGATGGGAGATGGTGGTGAGCAATGTGGGGCAATTTGCATGTGTCTCATTGCTTCCCCTCCATCTCCCTCATGGAGTCGTGACAGTTGCATTTTGCAACAATAATAGTGAGGAGGTCCTGCAAGGTGTGTCTTTGGGGCTCGAAAGGAATAAATAGAGAGAGAGAGAATAAGATAATATTCCTGAGGCAGGAAACCTAGTTAGGTGGAGCAACCCAGATTGGCCATCTTAAGCCTCGGTCATGGCTTCTACAAACCCTACTGAGGTATCTGCATGGCAAGGGTGAGGTGTTTGTGAAGCATTGCTTCTACATGATGGGGAAGAGTGACCGAGTCGAGACCATCCACTTCCCTACCATCTTCTCTGTGGCGCTAGGGTTCACACACACTTCCATGTAGCAGACAGGTCCTGCAAACAGGAGGGGGGCTAGAGAGCCTGACAAAGATTGGGAAATAAATAATAAAGGGAGAGTAGGGAGTAACAAGGCTAACAATTGTATTTATCCGAAGAGGGGGCAATGTTGGAGGGGATTTTAGGGTTACGGGTTGAAGGTCGTCGACCATGAAGAAAAGAGGTGGCAGCCAACACCTCGCATGCCCAAACATTTGCCTCATTGGCGGGATTTGCGGGTCAAGTGGCCAAATGTTCTTGTAGGTGATGAAAAAAGGAAAAGAATGGAGGGTTGAGGAAGTTCCACGAGGAGACTGGTGAATACATGGGTGTTGTGTTGTAGTGCCTATGGCACGGAGGGAGACGATCCCCCTAGATGTTAGATCCATGTGGGTCCATGGGACACCAAAATATAGCGGTCCACATATCCCTGGTTGAGAGTTGGATGAGCAAAAAAGGGTAAGAAAGAGAAGGGGGAAATGAAGGGGTCACATGCTTGCACTAGGTCCAACTCAAAGCTGCCGGCCCAAGGCGAACATTTGGTCAAAAAACAGGAACAAGTTTAATAATTTAATGGATTAAAAAGAAGCACAACTTCCTCATCCTAGCTTAGAATTCACTAAGATTAGGTGCATCAGAAACGTTAGATTTCCCTCTACAACATGAATACTAGAAAAAAGTATATATTTACACAAGTATATGATGAAAAATTCAAAAGAAATATGATGTTGTCTAAAATGAAGGTAATGTTTATTTTTGTCAATTTGAGTATTGCCATAGTGATACTTGTATACAAGATGGGCCAATTGCACATCAAAACACATGAAAATATGAAATTGGAGATGAGGACAAGATAGAGGTCCAATAGGATGTTTACATAAAAGGGGTGACGTTCCAGGTTATTACAATAACCCTAAACCCTAGAATAGGACCGATAGGGTTTAATGTGATTAATGTGATGATGACTCTCTAGGATTCATATACATGTAGGATAAAGTCGATTACTTGGTTTTCTTGATTGTTTGATTAATATTCTTAAAGTATGAATGAATAATAAGCATGGATCATCATCAACATATTGGTTACACTTATGACTATTTGCATTAGTTTGCTGGTGTTTGCTGAGTGTTTCTCGAGGATTGAACAACTTAATTGTTGGTTGTTTATTTACATTTTGTTCAATTATAATGCCACTATGAGTACCGCATAAAGATGAGAATATATCAAGAATGTGATCATCCTTATTTGTAAGTATTTGATGGAATATTTGTTGTTATCTTAGTTGCACACTTTTTATGCACCCCACATACACAGTATGGCAACATACTAATCCCTGCTTTTGTTTCACAGTGTTTTAGGTACATGCTAGAAAACATGATATCACGATGTGATAGACAGATGAAAATAGTTGAAGACATTAAAGTTAACTTGTAAGGAGGATTATCAAGTTACTTAGTCTCATATGTACAATTATGAAGATGGAAATGTATGCATGTTCTAGAGGAACATCTTGTAAACAATAAAACTGAATTAATGGAAATTATTTATGCTTCTTTATTATTTTCTAAATTTGGATCCTTGGGAAACAAATTAGGTAATGGATCTCATCTTTTTGGCCTTTCTTAATTGGGGGTTCCTAAAAAGTGAGGTTGTTAAAACATTATTGTCATATGTACACTAAGAACTACAAATAGACATAATCAAAGCATTAACATATATTTTAATCATGTTATTTATTTCGCAAAACTATCTATCTAAAGACTTCTTTTGAAAAATATACTAATAGCATTCTATTTTAATAAGTAAATTATACACATCATGGTAACTCTCAATTATATGTATTTCATATAGGTTTTTGATATATAATATCTCTAATGGTTACCTATTATTTATTTTTCATGACCTTCTTACTATACTTCACAACATAGAGTAAGCATTCTTGATCTAGGAGATCATGATCAAATTGCAACAAGGTAGCATTGACAAATAAATCCATTGCTTAAAAATAAATCAAACATTGTATATTGTTAAATGCTAAAGAAAAATATTAAAAGTAAAATAAAATAGAATTTTAAAACATTAAGGGAAACTTCTTACATAAGAAAAAACTAAAAGGAAGATAAAGTACCTCTCTATAACGAAATTCCACGAGTGTAGGATGCAAACATCATAAATTACACCTCTCTTTCCTAGTGTTAATGCAGTTGATGCTAGTGTTGTCACCCACATGGTGTGAAGGCTAGGGTTAGATAATTCAATAAATATCTTCTCTTCCATATCATAGTCAATGTGTAAATGTAGGGTTAAACAACCAAAAAAATATACTAATCAAATGGGGGTCATGAGGTACAAATATTCCATTATAATACAAGATATGGGGCCTTATCTATGCATGTAATTTTCCATAATTCTTTCTAGTTTTCACATAACGTTTACTCCCAGATTTGTTACCTTCATCTATAATCAAGAAGACTTCTATATGTAATAGATCAAATCTTTCAGCATGAATACATTTATGCAGTAAATGTTTACAAACCATGCATAATAATAATTATTAACAACTATGTTACATGGATAACATGTGCATTATATTCTTTAGAACATGTAGTACAAGAAAGCTCATTGATGAAGTATGTATAAAACCCAAAACATGGGCCTATTATTTAATTCATCAGGAACATTGCTCTAACATTTGTCTTGATTTTATCCCTTACTAAAACAAACCCAATAACACTCAATTGTGATCTTAAACTCTAATTATTGTAGGTTTGTATCTTTGTAAAAACCAACCTAAATTTTTCATATATAACCTATCTCATTAGAAAAATCTCAAAAAAAAAAAATTCAAAATGCACATATATTGAATATCAAACTAAAATGAACTAATTTTTTCAAATATTGAAGATCAAACTAAAACTAACTAATCAGGAATCAAATAATTCAATTACTTAAAATATTGAAAAATTACCTTAGAATATAGGGTGGAAAGACTAATGTTCCCTTCACTTTATTTTTGAATCATGGGAAAATTCTCAACTCAAGACATTTTGCAATTATCAATGAAATAATACATGTAAACCCTATACTCCCGATCCTACAGGATATAAATCATATTGTTAGGGCAGGATAATCATTGCTCCACCTAGTTTATTATTTGTCCACCAAAAATTGAAGACACTCTCCTGGACCCTCCTCCTGATTTCAAACATTCAGATACACAAGTGATCTTTTGAAACTAGACTACCTAGAGTATTCGTGAGTCCATTTTGCACTGGGAAAACTCAAGCCATATTTCAACGCTAAACTTTGCTAAAAATTTCCTAACTATTTTGGACACTAAAGCCCTTGAGGACAAATAACAAGATGGTTCCATAAACAGAGAAACAATTAGGTGATTAAGAAGTGGTTTAACCCATAGAGTACAACAAGACACTTGAAATATTTAATGAAAAAAACATTTCCCAAGGATCTAATAGAGTTACTGGCATGATGAATGGTCCCATAGTCCCTCACTAACCTTGTCTAGACACTTTATTCTCACTCGTGCATGACCTACAATCAATTTCTTGACATGTCACCCTTCAATGTGCAATTCTTGGTGGAGTGTGTTTGACCATAGAGATACAAGTGGTTGGCTCAATGAAAAAGAAGTGAACCTTGATGATGTGGATCATCAAAATCATTCCTTATAAAATAAATGTATACATAGCTCAAATCCAAGTATGTTATAGTATACCGCACATAGAATCTTGATGTTCTTCTCCAGGCTCAACTATATGGCTTCATAATATCTTCCCTTTTTGGTACTGACCCAGAATAGCTCATGCACACCCATCTCTCTTCCATATATACCGAAATAAGGCTAGTACCATTTTGATTCAATAGATATCCCTTTCCACAAACCTGGAAAGCATGACTAAATACTACATGTTTCATGAACTTGTGATCCACACCAACTAAATGGGAACTAGTCCTCACACCTTTTATAATGATCTTGCACACTTCTAAGGCTTAAATAAAGTTACTAAAGTGATGATTGGAATCATAGACCACCACATCCTTGGTTATGTGCTTTGTCCTGACTCATGTTGTGATAACCTAATTTCATCTGAGTCGTCTAATTTGGATTGAATTAGATAATGACATGCTTAATTTAAGTGACCATTAATTAAGATTGATTAATAATGAGATGCCTAACTATGGCATTTTAAATCTAATGAAAAATTCTTAGCATGCTCTTATTATGAATAATTAGTATTTTAGAAGTGTAAACCCTAGTCAGCCAAAAGTAGGGTTTTGATAGTATATGAATACATAATTTAATAAGTACAATGGTGTAGTAAATGATGTTTTTTGTAACTTGGATTTATTTGAAATTTGAATATAATTATAATAATGAAAATATGTAGTTAGTGAAAATTGTCTGAATTATTGGATTTTTTACAATATGTTGATCGGTCAATTACAATTTGACCAACCATGTTGCATACTACAGTGCAGAAGTGAGGTGTATGAATTTTTGTTATTTGTTGGTAACTCAAAAAGAATTGAAATTCTAACAGTAGTTCTCACACAATATTCCTAAAAACATACTAATTTTTTTATAATTTATAGAGGAGTTTTATTGATGACATAAAACATTTTCAGTAAAGTTTTATGCCATGATTTTTTTCAAAATCAAACAAAATGCAATTTTAAACTTATTTGCAATTGTTTCAAGCACCTTAATTTCTCTTTATCAGCAACCTAATACTCTAGTTACTCCAATATTTGTAATTCATTATGGAGAGATGAAATATTAGACAGAGATGGATAATTATGATATGAATGAGGAACGAGGCAATGATGTTGATCTAGGGTTTTTTCTTCGGAGGAGTGATCTAAGCAAGTAAATTTACCTTCTTTAGATACAATTCATTGTGAATCTTCTATTTCATATGTCAATATCGACCCTCCTCTAATTTGATTCAAGTGGTATCATATCATACTATTTCTCATTCTTTCTCTACAATTCTCTATTCCTAGATTTTTTTAGTTGAAATGAAATAGAATATGGTTTATTGCTTGAAATTTGATCTAGGATCAAGAATCTCAGTATTCAGGCTAAGTAGTTAAGGTGTTTTACACCTGAGGTGATTGGGTACTTCTGTTTGATATTATATTGCACCAAAATGGATTAAATCCAATGAAATCTTCAGTTTCTTCTTAGATATGACAATAAACCTAAACATGTCTTTTTGTTTTATTTACAAGACAATTCGAAAATGGAATATTTCCTGATGTATAGAATTTAAGATGGTGAAATCATATTAAAAACTGATAATTTTTTTTTCAAATAATATGTCTATAGTTATTTCATAATTTATACAAAAAAATTGAAAGCTAGGGTATATGGTTATACATAAATTTGAAGTATAGGTGAGTAAAAAGATTGATGATTTGAATCTTCTTATATATTATCAAATTATTTTGTCTGGTTTTTATTTAAAATAAACAAAATATTAGCTAGGATTAGTTGAAGTTATCAGTTTGCTTGATATCTCAGTAAAAAGGTTGAAATCCAAGATGAGTGAAAGATTGGGTGTATTGTGAATAAATATAATGGATGTCAGTAAAAATCATTTATTTGGAGAATTTAAAATTTTATTTAAATATTTTATTCTTGATGAATGATATTTCATTAAATGGTTTTGAGTCCCTAATTCAGTTTCATATCTTGATTTCATATACATTTTTAGTTGTACGTGATCTAATAGAAAATGTCTTCTGACTAGTTAAATTCTATGATGTAGTAAATTTGTATATGTGAGTCATGTTGTATGTGAATCAGAAAAATGAAACTCTAAGAATAGGGTAATCAGTAAATCAAGTATTTTCATTCCAATGTTTCTTGTATGATCAATGGTGGAGCTTCGTATCACAATTTACTATAAATATTACACAAAAGTTGTTAAAAAACATAATACAAGGTTACATTAAGAAAATGTTGGCTATATGACTATATAGTGAAATTGAAGAGTCAATTATGAATTATACGCCATAAACATTGTAGACTCTTTTTGTAGGTATGCACCGTAATGGAGGAAATGTCTTACCCACTAGATGTGTCTAGATTAGGATGCCAGAGGATGTCAGTAAGGCACTAGAGGTTAATCCCAAACTGGATGACCTCCTTAATGATAGTAGGAATATAAAACATTAACCAGAGATTCTACTGATACCTAGTAGTACCCAAAATTAACCATAGAACCCGATAGTAATAGGTATAGTACAATTGCAATTAGGTACCCATCAATTACTGGAGTTCCCAGTGGTATCTAGTTTCATTACTACTCAATGAGACAACCCTTGTAGAACCACTAAGCGAGAAAATTTTAGCCAGAGTTCTTTTGACTCTCTACCTGAGTACCCAAATCTTGAGATGGAGTCTAGCTTATCTAGCTAGCCGATATAGCCATCGAGACCAGACGTGGAGAGCCCCATTCTAGGTCGGGGAGCTAGTTAGTAGACGTAGAGTTTCGAGTCTTCTCTAAGTCTTGTACGGTGACATCGTATCTTGTTATGATACTTTCACATGTCATAGTACACTTTGTGGTTTTCGGGATTAATATGATGAATATGAGATAAATCAAGTATGTTTAATTATTTACTTACCCTTTGTAATCATATACAGTAACCTTTCATTTATATGTTTTTGAATTATTATTTCCTTCATAATAATTTACAATTATACATTAAATTGAGTTGCTCGAGAACATATCTTTGACAACTTAAGTGCCTTAAAATGTATCATAGAATTAATCATTCTACTAAAATATTTCCAATTACACATTGAGCACAGGAAGATCTAAATGTATATTTGAAGTTCTACAACATGTTAGATACCAAAGGTTTAGATATTCAATCCATGTCACTCTAGGTTCTTGTTTACATGTTCAAAGAGTTGTATATGCATGATGTTGTAATATGTTTCTTTATAATAGTGTTTGTATTCAATATTTAAGCCAAATATCATTTTTTTAAAGTATAGTATACATAACTTATTCTATTCTTTAATATTTTCAATTAGATTCAAGAATAAAGGTTTTCATTCTTGTACAAGTTGATCCATGTGGTCATGTTTCATATAATGTACAATTTTATATAAAAAGTTAGGAGATATGTTTTATTTGCTTGAACTATGATTATGCCCTCATTTCACAATGTGTCAGTTATTGTGGAATTTGGGTGTGACAAACATAGAATCATGTATCAACTTCCCCATAGGTCACACATCCTAGTACTACTCTGGACTGAGCACTATAGAGTTGTTAGTTTGAGTTCCTTGAAAATAAGGTTCACCTTTGTAATATCTTAGTCCAATCATTTTTGTTAAGTTCATTTTATCCTAGACCTCAAATCTTGTGATGTTACAAAATGAATCCATCAAGATAACTAAGTCTATGTAAGTAATTACTATGAAAGGGGTGTTTAAAACCCCTTAAATGTCACTGCAATGTAGACGAACCGACATAATTCAAACTCAAATTCAGATTTGTGGATTTAATAATCTGTTGGGAAAATGAGATTACAAATGCATCACCTAATAGTCTCATAGAAGATATTGGCATGGTTGCCACAATTTTGACAAAGCTCTTATGGATGGCTAGGGATTTAGTTCTATCATCTAGAATCTAGGTTTAGGATCTAGAAAGGAGATAACATCACATGAAAATACAAGGAGACAAAGGAGGAATATCTTGGGAATCCTAGATATAAATGAACTCGGTAGAGGATGTTGAATACACTAGGTCAGACCCACCATCATCATCGACGAAAATCAAGTTAGTGGGGGGCATTTTTAGGGAGATAAAGTCCAAATTGGCTGCTAAGTACGTTTCCTTGAGGTCTAATGAAGCTTTATGGACCATCGTCTATTTTTGGTGTGACCATGAATCACATTTGGATATTAGGATATAACTAGATAGGAACAATCATTCATGTGTTTCATGGATAGGGAGTGATAGGGTTTACATTGTGAGTTACAAATGTTTACAAACAGTCCTAAATCTAATTGATTGCTAGTTTGTAGATAATCAATCTATGAGTTGAGATAATAACAAGGTATCACAATCACTACTATGTTTAAAAAGTCATGAGCTTGAAGACAACCTCATATGGAAATGATTTGGCATGTTGAACACTCTCCATATATAATCAATGCAAAAATCTCATGTATTCGCTCTCTAATTTAAACATATTAATACTTTATGAACAATAATATTACACATTACTTTACTAATTTGGTTTCCCCAAGATAACAAACTCTAAGGCCAAAAATATGTAAACATAGGGTAATTATAATCTATGGTTATTTAACCTTATCTTAATTTGTTATTTTGTACATAGAAATGATCAAATTAATTAACGAGGTTTAACATTCTGTAACTCCTTACAATCATATGCATTTCCTTAATTTTTCAAAATTTCCCTTTTACAATAATTTTTAACAAGCATCAAATCAGAAACATTTCTTCTATGTTTCATGAACTAATAAGTATTAAATATAAAAATGGATAATACTTACTTTGTGAAGGTTAAAATGTAACAAGTACCTAAATATGCATACAAGAAATGAAGATTTGATAATAATACCCCTTAAAGGAGTTTTATCCTAAAACCCCCAAAGATTGAAAATATTCAGATTCTTCTTTAGCATTTCATCCTTATGCTCTCATATATCTTTCCTTAAGGTTATGATTTCTCCGTAATAAATTAATTAGAAAAATAACTTTCTTTATCATTTGTTGGATCTAAGTGCCCATAATCCTCAAAGGGAACTCCTCATATGACATAAATTCATGATCTCTATAGGTTTGTGCCCTAGGATATGAGAAATATTCTTGAGGTACCACCATTGCACTGAAGCATTGAACACAATATGAGTACATTCATAAGTTTTTGGTAGTCTAAATTGTGACCACTCTCTTCCACCCTATCAAGAATCTCATAGGGGTCAATATGACAAGGATTGAGCTTACACTTGAATGAAGACAAAATGATCCACCTTTATCTCTATATGAAATATGTGTACATCAACATGTCTATATCTATCTTGAGAGACCAACATGTGAGTATCAAAATGTATCAATATGTCTCGAGTGACCTCTCCATACACTTCTTAATAAAATAACCTATGATGTATAGAATTGTATCTTGTCATGGTGAATTAGGCTTATTTGACCAACGCCAATTGAACATAATGGATCATGCCTGACACACTATAGGAAGCCTCATAGGAGGACATGAAGATGTTAATGTGATAGTTGTATTGCAAGAAAACTCAAACTAGGTAAAATTCACACCCTAGATCATCCCCAATAAAGCATATGTGCAACAAGCATGTCCTTTAGAGTTTGAATGGTCCATTTCAGATTACCCATCCATCCAGGGGTTATAAGTAGTGGTGATGTGGAGCTGAGTGATGACTTCATATTAAACTTATTCCATAGCTTCTATGTGATTCTCGGATCCCAATAAAAAATAGTTGAAAGAGGGATACCTCAATTGTAGTATCTCCTACATATACACATTAACCATCCAAACAATTGTGCCATTAGTTGCATAAGATAGAAGTGTGCACTCTACATAATACGATCGAAATCTCCCAAATAATGGCATGCCCATTGGTCATACACAAACTAGTGAAAAGTCCATGTTTATCGTCTCCCATTTCCATTCAGGAATGTCAGTGTGTTGGAAAAGAATACAAAACATTTGGTGTTCAACTTTCACCTTTTGGTGTGTTATACATCTATATACAATATTTGTTATTTCTTTCTACATGCTTTTTCATCCAGATCCTGGTACATCTCTTATGTTCCTAGATGGATAGTGTACTTAGACCCATGTTCCTAAAACATTACCTTATACCTCGTGTCCTAAGAAGGCATCAACAATTTTTCATTGATCAAAATTTCACCATCAATTCCCTTTGAGAGCCTAGAACAATATCTCTATAGTAATCTAACAAATGTGAAAATTGGGGCCATATTATTGAGCATTTCATACCTCAAAAGGTCAATGTGGCCTTACCATAATGTGTTCATATTTAACTAAAATTTGGTGATCCTATGAAATAAATAGTCATCTTTCATTCCTCTTATTGAATTGAAGAAAACCTAACGTCACTATTCCTTCTTTGAGCATCTGTCACAAAATTGGCCCCTCATAGATGATAATCATAGTCTTTTATGAACTCGAGCCATATACGTTTCCCCATAGTGATACTTTTCTATATAAGGATGTATTTGAGACCGTTGTGGGAATAGGACGCCTACAATGTTGTTCCATATAGATAGTGTCTCCATATCATTAATGCATATACAATTGTAAACCATATTAAGTTGATGAGTAAAATATTTATCCTTGTGCACCTTGAGTTGTTTAGGATTGTATGAGATGACCCTATCATTCATCATAAGCATGCATCTTAGACCATCATTTGGAAGAAAATCTGAAATTGATAACACCCCAATTATCATACAAAACAACATGTACGGGAGTGGAGGTCAACTTATCCTATAGAGTTTGGAAACTACATTTGTAAAGATCAACCTAGACAAAATTTCCATCTTTTCTAGTCAATTGAAACTATGGCTTAACTATAGTGGATATGTTGTGTATAAACCATATGTAGTAATATACCTGACCAGAACACTAAAGTATTGTACGAGTCTTGGAAGTGGCCCAATTCTTAACTAACTTCACTTTAACTGGATACACTACTATATGTCCATCACAAATGATCTGTCCCAAAAACATAAATTCTCTAACCCAGAAGTCACATTGGTAAAACTTCACATATTATTGGTGCTTCATAAAAGGGTCACAAGTGTTGTGAAGATGTTCTTCATGGCCACAATCATTATTTAAATATATCATAATATAATAAATGAAAATAATGATAAAATAATCAAGTAATAAATGAAATATTTTGTTCATACGATTCATAAAGATAGAAGGTGAGATTTTGAGTACAAGGGCATCAAAAATGATATCATAATACCCATACCGAGTATGCAAGACCATCTTCTCTATGCCTGAATTCCTAATATTCATACCATGATAATAGTTCTTGTAGACAATCACTAAGAAGACTTTTGTAGTCTTGAGTTGATCAATTAGATTGTTGATGTCTAGCAAAGGATTTATTTTCTCGATGATTACCCAATTGAGCATTGTACAGTTAACACATATGTGTAGCAAACCATCCATCTTATTGATGAAAAGACAGTGATCTCCAAACGAAGATGAACTTGGGGGAATTTATACTAAGTCCAAGACCTCATGTAATGATTCTTAAACTATACTAACACTCTAGTGGCCATTATCTAGGGGGCTTTTAGATTAAAGTAGTTCCTGAAAGCAACTTAATATAAAACTTCAAATATCAATCAAGAGGATGTCTATTTAAGTCTTTAGGGAAAACATCACAAAGATATTAAAGTACCAGAATTTCAAAAATGTGAATATCTTACTAGGGAAAAAAATACAAGAAATGCCATGTTGCCATTCTTGTTGTAAATCTCGTATCGAAAAAGGTGATTCCCTAGTGGTGACGCCTCTGGTGGTTCTATTTATTGCCATGGGGAATCTTCTTCTAAGACCGCACAAGATGGTCCTCAAGTTATAGATAAGTTGAAAGGGCTTCATGAATCATCACAAGATATCTCCTAAAGAGGTAAAATTGAGATTATGCTTTATTCTATGGATGAACTTCTTGGTTTGACACAGTTAAGTAATCCCATTCTCATACTATTGGAGAATTCAAAAGTGCATCTCATTTTGAGTCATGAACATGTCCAATTCTAACATAGATTAAGGAACTTTTTTTTCACACATAGCCTATTAAATATAATTGTCCTAGAATACCAACACAAAGTCTTACCACATGAGTGACTCAACACTTGGGTCTCTAGAATCACATGGATCTATTTCCAACTAAGTGGTACAATCTCTTTCAATAAATCGCTCCAACCAAAATTGTGCTACTCCTCATATCATAGGAATCCCAAATAAAAGGTAGGTGTCTTTGAAGCAATCAAAGTCATGGAACTCCATGATGCAGAGATAGTGCTAAGTCTTCCCAACAAAATTAAATTCTTTCTATCTTGCGAACCACTCTAGTTTCACCTTGAGGAATTCCACCAGAGGAGCTTCATTCCTCCTATTTTGCAATCCCTTTTCTCTACCTCCCATTGCATTAGCCAAGTCCTAACTAACACATAACATAGAAGTGAGATGTTGTCTCTTAAGGGATGAATTCATCCCACTCATATCCAAAATTGGGGAAGTTTTCCCATTAGATTTTAGTTGGGAAATAGGCGTGACATATAAGGTAGCGGAAACAAAAAATTTAAGGCCCTATTCCCCAACAAATAGATTGAATCAACAACAATGTATCTAGTAAGGAAAGGTTGCAAGAGTTATACCTAGTTGTGGAGCAAGTACAATGACAACTCATGTTGCAGTAGCTTTTTTCTTCTCCAAGCAACACTCGAGCAGTCATTAGAAATGACCTCTTGGTGCAACACCATGGATGGAGGTTGATGGCATCCTCCTAGTAGTAGGAAACAATTGTCTTGCCTCTAGAGTAGTCCATGAGGACCAAGAAACAATTGTCTTGCCTCTAGAGTAGTCCATGAGGACCACTAGGAACTCCATGTTGCACTACCAGAGCCAACAGGAAGGAATTGTCCCTTCAAATGCCAATCTTCTAGGATTGATTCTCTCTCCCACAATTGTCTCTCCCTTGCTATCCCTCCCTTTTATGGCTAGGACTTGCTCAAGCACTCTTGGTTACTACAACCAGAGAGGAAAACAATTGTCAAAGCTTGTTGTTATGTATTGGAAGCCCCCAGTACCCCTTTATTTATAGGAGGGCCATGATCATGGCTTCTAGTTCATCTAGGAGTCAAAAAGTTGAAATTTAATGAATTTTCTAGAAACTACACATGGCGAACGAGTTTGTTAACTGTCCAACTAGTTGGTTAGTAGGGTGATCCAGTCGGTTCAAAGTTTTCTTATTTCAATTCATATTGGTATTCAATGAATGATTAATGCAAAATGTGACATCATCATCAATCCTTGACCATTAAAGTAGGCATTTCATCACATGAACTGGTCTATTCATCACATGAATCAGTCGGTTCACTTAGTGAACTAGTCACTTCATGCCCTAGTTAAGGCATTTTTCAACCAATGTTGTTTCCAATTGAACTGACACCCAACTGATTGGTTCAACACTTGAAACAGTAAGTTTATAGTCTAGTTAGTCAATTTCTCAACCAGTGTAGTCTACATTGAATACCCAAACATGTTTTGTAATCAATTTAAACATAATTAATGAATAAACTCCTATTGCAAGTGAAATGTATGTGTGTGACACTATAGGTTCCACATTACATTGGTAGTGAATGTCCATAACCAACTTATGACATCACAAGCTATGAGTGGTATCTAAAAAAATATCATTTCTACCCAAGTAATTTGGAAAGATGGAGAACAACTTCAACCTACAATCCATGATCAATATTACCATGATCATATAATTCCTTTTTATTTGATATCTGGATTGAACTTGAGGCATGAAATCATCTTCCTCTCAATGTTCAATCCATGTTCCTTGAACTAAAGAAGACTGTCTGAGATGAATGTGAGTTCACATATCACATATTAAATCACATAAGAATGGGCATACATTTCTCAGTCTTGCTTATCAAGTAGTATGGATATCAATCTCTTGTAGGAGGGACAAATCCCATCTACATCATTCAGACTCAATCCCCATGTGTCGTAGAGAACCCGAGCCTAGAATTGAGTTCACGTTGGATGACATCAAAGTATAATGGACGACATGTGATGAGTGTAGTGAATTGAGGTCTAAGAACCACAATCCAAACTATCACTGTGAGAGTTGATTATGACCATTGTTCCATGGTCTCCATGTAGATTCTTAAGGTGGGTCTGTCTGATACACTATTCTCTAACATGTACCTATGTCCTTGACTTGATATCATATAGCATAACTAATGAGACTGTCTTTAGTCAACACACACTCTAGTTTTTTGTGTTACTATTGTCTATTTTTCTTCCATAGTAATATCTGACTAGGGACATAACAATAATGTTGTACTCTTATCATACATATGATCTCATTGTCCAAGTCCTAAACCTGAAGACATATGTCATCAGGTAACATCATACTTTAGACATTTTCTATGTTTGTGTCATCATCCCATGATTGAGACAAACATAATAGACGGATTTACCTTTGTAATTACCAAGTCAGGTATCTAATGCCCAATTACAATCATGTAGGATTAGTTTCTGGGCATAGATACTGACAAACATCCACATGCACTTAGAGATAATCACCCATGAATCTCATTCTAAGTGATGTTAATGTGTCCATCATGTTTATGATATGTAAGAAGTTTCATAGAAGGTTAGCAACATTTGCTTCTACTCGGTATTTTGCAAGTTTCATATCTCCTTATTGTTCGACTTCTCATATGAAATAGAAATGTTGTACTATTCTATCTGAGATTCCAGTGCTAAACCAGTAGAATCATTGTTATCACATTATTTCTATTGTGCCATCAATGGTTGGAACCTCCCATAAGTTCATCTCTATGAATTTCTTGATCCATACAATATCTTTTTTTGTCCATATAACACCCAGATACTCGACTTCTATTGTAGAATTAGCAACTGTCTCTTACTGGGAACTTTTCTAGATTATAGTTCTATTTTAAGGTCAAACACAAATTTAGAATGGGATCATTAATTTTATTTCTCATTTTGTAAGATTACATCAGTGTAACCCTTTACACCCAACTCTTCCTTATTACCATAACTATGGAACATATCCTTTCAGTGCTTCTCAAGTACTTAAGCATGTTCTTTATGGTAGTTCAATGACTTCTACTAGAATTTGACAGATATCCACTCATCATGTCCAATACATATGAGACAATGGGATGAGTACATAACATTGCATTCATGATAGATCCAGTAGGGAATGCACATGGCATCTATCCATGTGCTACTATTCTTCATAAGAACTAGAACACTAGGATCCTAAGAGACTAACTCCATGGAACATGGACAAGTTTTCTCTCATTGAGTCCTACATGTTGAACCATTAAACATGTTCCCAATTATATGTGCTCTTACTTAGGTCAATATGCTTTCCAGATCTATCCCTATAGATCCCAATTCCTATCATATAGGATGCTTCATCTAAACCCTTCATATAGAAGGTACTTTCCTTGTCAGGTTTTAGCATTTGTAGGATAAGGATGTTATTCTTCATCATTATTTGGAATATAAATACACTTCTACTGTATCTTTTTTAATCACAAATTTCATCTTTGTTTTGACTAAAGTCAAACTCTTTGACTATTTTGTCAAATCAAAGATTCTAGCTCTGAGATGCTTGTTTCAATCCATAGATTGACCTTTGTAGCTTAAAGAGTTTATTTGCAATATTGGGTTTATGAAATTGTCTGGTTGTGTCATGTAAACATCCTCTATCGTACTCCTATTAAGGAATGTGATTTTAACATCAATTTTTCCAAATCTCATAGTCATACTAAGTTGCAATGGCAAGCATTATCTTGATGGATTTAATCATCGCAACTAGTGTAAGGATTTCATCATGTTCCCACAATTTGAACTTGTTTGAAGTCTATGCATCCAATCTACATATATAGGTTTGTACACTACTATCCATGTAGGTCTTTTATCAAAGACCCTCAATGAACCCTATGGGTTTTACCCCTTCATGTGGATCCATTAAGGTCATACCTTGTTGGTTTACGTGGACTCCATCTTAGATCTCATGGCATCAAGCCATTTCTCAGACTCTGGTCCCTCAATAGCTTCTGGGTAGGTTTTTGACTCATCAATCTATGATCAACTCATCACCTACTTGAGTCATAAGATCTTTAATCTTTCAAACTCAAGGCATGCCCTACTAGAACTATGACTTTTGTGTGTTACATAAGGAACTTGAGATTCCATAACAATTTGTGAATCTCCTTGTTCCTATTGTACCTTTTTAGGTTCAATGTTTTCTTATTTATCTTGAGCTTTTAGAGTTCTACTTTTCTCCCACTGATCCCTTTGGAATTAAATTCCCTTTTAGAATACAATGATCCTTGTAAGCAAACACTTTGTTATCGAATGGGAACCAGAGTAATAATAAAAAAATATCATTTATGTGATTTGTGAACAAAGCTGTCCAAGAATTCATTTTATTACACACACTTTCAATCATAATATTTATAGAACACATATTGGGACACTTCCCATGTCATATCTCATATGGTGTCAATTAAACCATTTTAGACAATACATTGTCTTAGTGTAAAGAATGTTCCCAAAAGGAAACTAGAAGATCAGGTAGATTTTTGATAATCGCACCATGATTAGCAGGGTGTGATTCCTTCTTTCTGATACATCATAATATTTCAGGTGGAGTTCATCATAATACACTCTCATGATCTCCCAAAAGGTCCTCAAGCTCTTGGATCAAACTTTATCCACATCGATCATATGGAGTGTTTAATCCTTATACCATGTGGGTTAAGTACTTCATTCTTAATCTCCTTGAACACTTCAAGAGATTCAGACTTGTATTTCATTAAAAATATTCTACCATATCTACTGAGATCATCAGTAAATATAATGAGATACTAATAACCACCATTAGCGTTTTTTAGAAAGGTCTATATACATCAGTATGTATGATCCCTAATAAAATAGTCACTCTCCCACTACATCTAGCGGAGATGATTTAGTCATATTGCCCAATAAATAAGACTCACATATATTTATTCGATCAATAACAAAAAGAGTCTAGATAACCATCATTTTGGATTTTAGAAATGCATTTCTCATTTATATTCTCTAGATGACAATGGTATATGTAGTCATTGTTTGAGTCATCATGTCATTCAGTCAACTGACTCTACAACTATCAAATATAATCTATGTGACATTAGGGACACTGCCATAAAACATCTTATCTTTGAAAGTGAAACATCAAATATATTTATAATATTCTTGTCAATACAAGATACATGATGCTTTCATTAATGACAGGTACATAATAGCAATTCACTAATATATTACATGGCCATTACATGAATGATAGATTGCAGTTGTAGTGGTAGAAACTCTTGATCTATAGAATAATATCTCACTTCTTCTCAGGTCCTGAAGTGCATATCTCTATATATTTCTTCTTTCTGAGTTCTTGTCTATAGGGAGGGTAGTTCCTTTTCTAGTGTCCTGATGGTGATAATGGTGGCACTTTCCTTCCTTGTTAACTCCTCCCTTAGCTTTTAGTGCAGAAGACTTTGGCTTCTGGCTAGCTTTAGAACTCTTCTTCGCTTTGTCTTTGCCCTTGGACTTCCCTTTGCTGATCATAATCACAGATTTGGGTTTTTCCTTCATCATCTACGCTTCAGCTATCATCAACATGCCAAGTGATTCTGACATGGCTTGTCAAAATCATCAATGTTGTAGTAAATGAAAAACTAGTTGTATGATTCTGGCAATGATCATAGAATCACGTATGTGGCCAACTCTTGGCCCAAGAGAAATCCCAGACTCCACATACCCAATCAACTTGAGAACATGGCGACCTAGTGGGTCTCCTTCAGCCATATTGCAATTGAAC